>JANHFP010008470.1:25095-35960 GCA_032468135.1 Calamaria suluensis | reverse complement strand
GATAGATAGATAGATAGATAGATAGATAGATAGATAGATAGATAGATAGATAGATAGATTAGACAGACAGACAGACAGACAGACAGACAGACCATCAATTGTCAGAATATTTAGTTATCTTTATAAAAGGCACTAAAACTTCCCTCCTTATTGGAAGAATCTCGAGCTAGCTGACCTATTCAAGGGTCTCCACAAAAGATATGTAAGCCTTAATAGTTCAATCATTTCAGTATTCATGTTGTAACATAAGCGTTTAAAAGGTTACAGTTTTTATTTGAGTACCATTGTATGTGATTCAAATATCTACACCTGCAAGATGTGTAGAGTTGTTATAATGGGAATAATTTGTAGCGCAAAATCAATAAATGCCTAATTATCCACATTTAAATAGGCAATTATTCATATTCTACCTAGATAAAATCCATCTGATTAAAACCTAGCAAAATGTCCCTCAAGCTACTACATATTGTTCTGTTTTGTTCCAAAGAAGAGACAATTTATTTTAATGTAGCGGTGCAAGTAAATAAGCTATCATTACAGGCATCACCTTACCTGTTTTGTGACCCATTCCCTGGCGTGATATTAACAAGTGGAATTTAGAAGTTTGATTCTTAGACTGCAATTAGGAGATGGGGCATTAAGATTTAATCTTGACATTGAAAGCATACTATTGAGTGAACTTTGTCTATTAAAAAATCAGAAGCGCTAAAGTTGCTTACTAACAGTTTTTTCTGTACACATTGAGCTCTTTATTCAAAATTCATTCTGATTTCCTTATATGAATAAAAAATGTGTTAATTTAAAAGGTTTTGAGATTAGGGATAATTAGGAGCATTCAAAAATATACAAAGAGAAAGAAACGTGCATTTTGAAATTTGGATGAGCCATCTTACTTGCATTTCAGAAAGAAGTGGCCATCTTAGTTGCTGTAAATCAAACAAACTTTTTTTTATAGGAGGAATTACCAGGTGCCTAATGTAGGCCAGAACTGAGAAAACTGTGGATCTTAGTTATTTTTAGAGAAAATATGGGGGTATATCTCTATAGCACCTTTTCCCAATTGGTACCTTCATGACATGTAGGGTTTTTATGTCATTATCTCCAACTATAACTTCTACCGGTTGCAAATAACTGGAATGACAAGTTGAAAAAGGTGGCTCCAGGGAGTGAAGACTTTCCTAGCGTCATTTCACACACTTGTCTTCTTTTTCTTGCAGTTTAATTGTGAGTGTCGAACATCTTCCTGTTTTAAATTTGAAGAGGAAAATGGTAAAAAAGGGGACTAGACTACATGACCTGCTTGCTTAGGTCTGAAGATGAACACTAGACCAGGGGTGAAATCTAAAAATTGTTGCCACCGGTTCTGTGGGCGTGGATTGGGCATGGCTTAGTGGGTGTGGCCAACTTGACATCATGCATGCCACTCACTCACGTCATTCTGCCCAAGCTAATTTCAGAGCATTCTCTTGCCCCACTCTTCAGCCTGGAGGGCTGTGCATTTCCCCCCTCCACTAATCCTCCGTACAAACCACCCGCCTAGTTTCTGCAAAGGCAGTCCTCCCCTGCAGGGCGATCCAAAGAGGGTAGGGAAATGCTGCAGAAAAAGGCAGCATGGAAGGCAAGCAAGCATGGCAGGGCCGTGGATCGTTTTGCGGGTGTGGCCAGCCAGCAATTGCTACCGGTTCTGTGAACCAGCCCCAAACTCTGCTACCGGTTCTACCGAACTGGTCCAAACTGGTAGCATTTCACCCCTGCACTAGACTGTACTTGAGGGTCTAAGCCTATGATGTTATCCCTGGCCCATCAGGGACTCTTTCTGCCTGCCTCTCCTTACTGGACTTACTGCAGTCTTTTCCATTTCTGACGGCAGAAGCCATGCTAAATGATCAATCTGCAGTGAATTGTTCTAAGGTACATTTAGGGCCAAGGTACGCTCTGCTCCTCCTCGTCACCTAAATCTACTGCAGTCATAGCTACCTTTTCCAAGGTAGCTATGTTTTTCAAAGCCACTTGCTTCTTTGGCCACAATAGAATCACGAGGGCAGCATTGCATAAAAAGTATATGGCTTCGGCTTCTCTGTCCAACCCTTCAGCAGTAATAACAAGAGGGAGAGGAGGGGGGGAACACTGGTCTGTTGGGTGCCATTCTCCCAACAATAAAAAGAGCCATGGAAAAGAGTCAGTGGTAGTAAATCTCCTGCAGGCAATTTCTTGATATTCATGGGATGAGGTTAGTGGTAGCAGAGGAGCTGTTCTCCCTCATCTCATTCCCATTGTAGATTAGCCTTACCTCGGGAGCCAGCCTGCAGAAGCACTTTCCCTGTGGAACAGCTGGCTGCCAGACACCCCCCCCCCCAACTAGTTTGGTTGCAGTAGGTGGGAGTGGGTTTGCGATTGTTATGGGAAAGAACGCGCTCAGTCCTTAACAAAAGTCTTTATTTAAACATCAAACCCAGCTCCCATAAAGTTCTCTGAAAAAGTTTGTTTCTCTTCTCAGCATCAGCCAGAAATTACATAGAACTCAAATTGGCTGGCTTTCAGGCAAGATAACTCACAGTTCTAGTGGAAGGAATTGCTCGAGAGATAAACAAAAATTCTTCGGCTGATAATTTCTTCAAACTTATCCAAGAAACAGGAATGTCATGAATTACGATTGGAGAACTCAGAATAATTCAGCTTTTGACTCCAACAGCAAGCGTTTGCCAAACGTTGGCTTATAAAGCCACTGACACAGCTGAGTCCCATCACTCATTTCCTCTTGAGTAATCCTTTCTTCAATTCCCTTTTCTCTTGTCTCCACTGCCTAGGGTGAGGAGAAGGTGGTCCTGGTTCCTCATCCGAGCTCCTCCTCTCCGGGTCTGCCCCCGCCTCACTTGGCCCAGCCTGGCCCTGCTCTTCCCCACCTTTGCCTGCAGCCCCTGTCTCCAACACATTGCTCTCTGCTAGCTGTTCCTCTTCTTCTTCCGAGTCAGATGCTGACAGAGGCATGACAGGGTTATTCTACATTTTTCTGCAAGATTACCAGATATATGTCATCTTAATGTGTGTAGTGACCTTCTAGAAAATCACTGGGTAAGAGCAACCCATCACGGAATATAGATGAGAAGCTAGTAAAGCTCTTCACTGTCCGCCACATGGATAACAAACACCTCACTTCTGGTTGTGGAAGAGTTTGGTGGGATTTCAGTGCTGTACAAAGAATGGTTGGTCTCTTTTTCTTTCATTGCTTGTTGATAAAGAAAACACGACCTCCGTGCTTCACTTTGCTACCTCAATATTTTTTTATATCCACACCATCTAGTTTCCTGCCTCACCTGACCTTCTATATTTAAAAAAAACAAGTATTTTAAAAGGGAAGGTTGCACAGCAAAATGTCAGAGTCTCCTGGCTCTGGGATCCCCTTGTGATGCCTTTGGTTCCTTTGCAATTGCTTCCAACTATTAAGCATTCTGATGCTTAGTTTAAAATATGCACCTTTGGCAATAAGGTATTCCACCTTATACAGGGAGCAGAGAGCTAAATGAAGTAGCATTTGTAGATTGTAAGCTCTTGTAACTCTTAGCTATGCATCAATTTTTCAATTCCTCTATGTTCTGATATTTGTCTTCTAAATGTAAGGTTTGAAACCAAATATATTTCAACATGCATTAACAGAAAATCATGTGGAAATACGTA
Source organism: Calamaria suluensis (assembly GCA_032468135.1). Lineage (NCBI taxonomy): Eukaryota > Metazoa > Chordata > Lepidosauria > Squamata > Calamariidae > Calamaria > Calamaria suluensis. The sequence continues at coordinate 32,285 of JANHFP010008470.1, read as the reverse complement.
TAGTAAAGGGAAAGGTTTCCCTTGCACATATGTGCTAGTCGTTTCTGACTCTAGGGGGCTGTGCTCATCTCCGTTTCAAAGCTGAAGAGCCAGCACTCTCCGTGGTCATGTGGCTGGCATGACTAAATGGCAAAGGCGCACAGAACGCTGTTACCTTCCCACCAAAGGTGTTTCCTATTTTTTCTACTTGCATTTTTACGTACTTTCGAAACTGCTAGGTTGGCAGAAGCTGGGAGAAGTAACGGGAGCTCACCCCATTACACAGCAGTAGGGATTTTAACCGCTGAACTGCCAACTTTCCAATCCACAAGCTCAGCTGTTTTACCCGCTGAACCACTGTGTCTACACAGTGATATAAAATAGTAATAAGTAATTATAATATTATTATATAAAATTAATAGTAATAAGTAATATAAGTAATAGTAATGATACAGAATAGTAATAAGGTAATGTGTTAAAAAATAGAGTAAAAGACATAAAATAGACGTAAAAGACAAATGGATCACTGCTGTGTGTTTCAAGGGGCTGCCCTTGAAAACCACTCAAAAGGTTCAGCTGGTCCCAAATGCCGAGGTGCAGACAGTATTGGGTGTTGGTAGGTTTGCCCACATTGCACCTCTGTTGTATGAACTGCATTGATTTCCAGCTTCCTCCAGAGTGCAATGCAACATGCTGGATAGCACTTTTATATGGCATGGTGTCTGACCATTTGCAGGGCAACTGCTTTCTTAGAATATCTGCCTCTATCTCCATATTGGATAGGATAGGTACCCTCCAGGTTCCTTCTCTGAAATCCTGTCACTTAGCGGTATCTCAGAAATGTGCCTTTTCCATGGCTGCCCCGACCTTACGGAACACTTACCCCCTCCCGATGATTTGGCAGCCCCCATCCTTTTGAATTTGGGAAGAACTATCAGAATATGGCCTTTTACCTAAGTGCTGAAGTAGAATAGAATAGAGTACATAGAAGGGATTAAAATAAGAGTAATTGGAATTGGCTGGAGGGCATCCTAAGGGATTAATTGTAAAGGATTACGGTTGTCATTTCTGTTTAACCATTTTATGGTTTTATGGTTATGTTTTATAGTAATTGGGTTTTATTGCTGTTGTGACCGGCCCAGTTTTGTTTAAGATGTCCAGATCCATGTGCTGATACAAATTCTTTATATAAATAAAATGCAAATCGTATTTCAGTGCACCCATATAATTTACCCCAATCACATCATCCATCAATATGTGAAATATATTTAGATGTATATTTGTACCCAGCCAAGAGAGCTTCAGTGTCCTGTCCCTGTGCCTGAATATCTGGATGGGACAGAAGAAATCCAGGCTCTCTCATGCTAAGACTGAGTAGTTGTGGGTTTTTCATATTCCCAGATCTGGAGTCTTTCCTCCTTTAGTCTTAAATAGACTCGCACTAGTGAATAACTTGGGGTTGTCTTTACTCACATATTTTGCTCAGAGAGCCAAGAGGGTAGCGATCAACTGTATCTCCATGATAAAGAACCAAGTTATTTGAGAGACTGCCTATTTTTCATAGTTTTCTCAGCCTGGCTGGATTGATCTCCTTGGTCAGTTCTGTTTGTTAGGACCCATACCTTCTTCTTTGCAGCACCAGTCTTCTGAAATGCTATTCCCCCAGTGATCCACATAGTTCCCACTTGGATGATGTTCTGGATGTTTTTAAAAACATGGCCTTGGAGTAGGGTGCTTGTGGAGCCCCTGCTAGCTGTATTTCTTGACTATAGAACTGTCAAGGAATAATTATAATTGTTTTCTATTTTTTAAGAGTAAACTTAACAGAGTCATCCCAAAATTGGGCAGTTCCAAACTACTACTAGTAGTAGTTTAAATTAGTAATATGTAGTATCATTTATATGGAGTGCAGTTAAAGATTAGTTTTAGTTAATTGCATGTGGTGCTTAATTTCAAGCACATTTATTAGTCCATTTAGAGATACAGTTTGCTCAAAGCTAAACATGTCAGTATTTGAAGAATTTGAATTTATATGAGGTTCCTCATTGTTTGGAAGCAAACCTTCACATGTTACTGTATAGTAGTAAGCTCCAACTTTATTTTGATCAACAGCCCTGTCATGATAGTGTAATTGTCATTAAGCATTGCTACATTTGATTAAATATGTCAAGGATAAACTCATCTGTGGTTAGGCTATTCCTGGATTGTCTCCAAGCCACATTCCTGAATAGGTTAATTGCGGTTATTAATATTTCCTCCATATCACATATAGCCTTGGGAAGGGAGAATCACATTTGGAGAAGAGAATCACATTGAAGTAAGGGCTATAACCTTATTCATTTTGGGCTCTGGGTGTACCAACATAAAATATAGTCTGTCACCAGATTTAATGATGATAATGAGATTTTAATTAACTTGTGTACCCCAATGAAATGTATATGTATGATGTATTAGAGTTACAGCCAAATAAGTACATTTGTATCTTACAAAATTTGGAATGTATGTATACAGTTATAGAAGTAATAAAATATTCTAGTGTTTAGTAAAGAAGAAATATTCTTCTTTACACAAGTAATAAGGAGAAAGGTTACAGTTGTAAAAATATCATGTAATTGAACCTCAACCATTAGACCTGAGACAGAGCTGGAGATTAAAGGCATCCTTGTGAAAACATCCCCGATTATCTCAGAATAGATAATTTTTCATTCTCTTGCCTTGTGGAAGATTTGGTTTCAAACTTCAGGCCTCCCTGCACTTGCATGATACTGCATCCTCTTCCCGCCCTTTAGTGGTGCATGTCCTGCACTGGGCCTCCCTGGCCTCCATACCTGCTTCCCATTAAACAACCTGCTTGGGGTTACAATATAAACTGGCACTGCCAGGATTGCTACTAAATGTTGCTGTCATCTTATGTGCTTTACAACCACATCATTTAGCAAAACAATCCCAGTCCTTATTGCCATCGTAATTTGAGGACTACTATATACAACACAAAAGTAAAGTCAAATGGTTGAGCTAAAATATGAACATAACAAAGAGTCTCCATAATAAAAGTATAGCATAAACTACCATAATGGGATCTATAATGAGTTTGGTGAGGTGGTTAACACCCTGGGCTAGAAACTGGGAGACCAAAAATAAGTAATGAAAGATTTCAAATCATCTAGATAATTCATATAGAATTCACTGATCTTCTTTTGAATGCACATATTATTAAGGGCAGAGTGTAAGTGGACCTAATATTCCTGTAAAATTTGCAATGTAAATAGATCCTGCATTGAAAATCCCAATGCTAACATATACTTAGTTGGTCCTGTGTGGATGTTTAACATAAACATAAGTGCTAACCTAATTTTTCCATTTTCAGAATCTGTTTTTCATGGACCACAGTCTCCTGCAATCTCACCAGGGAATGGTAGTGAGTCTCCACAGATAGCACAACCAAAGAAAATTAGAGGAGTTGGGTTTGGAGACATTTTCAAAGAAGGTTCAGTAAAACTTAAGCCGAGATTGTCTAGTAATGATTCAGAAGAAAAAAAGCAAGATAAGGTAATGGACCTAAATGATACACATTTCAAAATGTAGCAATTGTATATGTTGTAATAAAAAGCTTGTTCCTTTGTGCACTTATAAAAACAAGATTATTTATTTTTGGAAGAAGTTTATTCTGCCTCTTCTTAAGAGTTGCAGTTTGAAAGGTAACATTATTCTGCAGCAGTTGCTGTAAAAGGCATCCCATTGATGCTTCTTACATTAAGCAGTTCACCATATTCTCCAGATCTTTACAATTCTATTCTTAAGTATAATTTGGGGAAATTTGAGGGCCAGTATGTTCTGCTTGACCAGGAGCGGGAAGACCCATGTTTTAGTCCATCCTCAGCCACATAGGCTCACTAACTTTGTCACAGTCACTCTTAGCCCAAGAGTGATATGGTGTGTTAAAGTGAATACCTACTTTTCTCCCTGAGTTAATGGTGGGATACAATAAAAACAACAAGCTGCATAAACTACCATTTGAAAACTTTATCCTACTTAAAAATAAATGGTTTCAAGAGTATGGCAAGCTGCAGCAAAGAACACATTGGGAGTCTGGTAGCATACAAATTGAATGGATAAGTCACTAAAAGGAAGCAAAAACTTCCAAATGCCTGCTCATGTCTGTACCAGTAAAATAGCACATAAGCAAGGTAGTAGAAATGGCAGGGGGTGAGTAGGAATCTTCCATAGTTTGACTAGAGTTTTGAAATTCTAACGGAGGACTATGTCAGCATTCCAGAAAAACCTCTTCCTCCAATTAAGAACTCCAAGACAGGCATTTCTCAAAGTCTCGTTTATTACAGCAGGTATACTGGCACAGCATGTGAGAACCGAATCTGCCAGTTCCAGTTTCCCATCAACAATTTAAACATCCGCAATCCCATACCCCACCCATTGGTTCATCACATTCCTCAATCATATCTGGAGGCAATGGCCAAACCTTCCTACTCCAGATGCTCCCAGACCTTACCTTGACCAATGGAAGAATGTATGTTATGTCTAACCCAAACAATCCACTCCATGCTTTTTCCACTTTCCCACAGCTAGAAATTGGCAGCTTGAAGCATCCGGTCTAATATGGCTTCCAAAGCTGAGAGACTATGCATATAGTCTGACTTACGTTGGGTACTTCAGGCAGCACAGATTTTTCCTTTGTAAATGATGAACTCTGATAATAAAAGTACCGTATTTTTTGCAGTATAAGACGCTCTGAAGTGACACACCTAGCTTTTGGGGAGGAAACCAAAGGGGGAAAAATCTGCCTCTGCCGCCTAGAAATTTGCCTCCTTGCAGCAAACAGCCTGTTTCAGTTTCAGCACAGCCTGATTAGCACAAGCAGCTGATTGTCAGTTGGATCTGCCTCCTGATGATCAGCTGTTTCAGTCTGCAGGGATTGCCATAGGCTATTGCCACTTCCGCCCCATTTTCGGCCTCCACATCCCATTTTTGGCCTCCATATGCCCCGTTTTTGGCCTCCACATGTCCCATTTTCCATCCATTCCTATCCCTGCCCAGAATGGGCAGGAAATGGGCCATGTGGAGGCTGAAAACAGGATGCAGAGGTCGAAAATGGGGCATGTGGAGGTGGCAATAGCCTATGGCAATCCCTGCAGCCTGAAACAGCTGATCATCAGGAGGCTGATCCAACTGACAATTAGCTGCTTGTGCTATCAGGCTGTGCCGAAAGTGAAACAGGCTGTTTGCTGCAAGGAGGTAAATTGCTGGGAAGCAGAGACCAGTGCAGGGGGGCAGCGGGTGAGGGGGGGCGACATTCAGTGTATAAAATGCACCCTAATTTCCAGCCTCTTTTAGGGGAAAAAAGTGTCTTATACTCTGAAAAATACTTTTTGCTGCCATGGCTCAGGAGAAATAGCACTTGTATAGTTGTACTTCCCTTACTCAAAATCCATTTGGAAAATAATCATAGTTTAATGTTATAGTTGTACCCGTTTCCACAAGCTGAGCTAATTTTTAAAGGATACTTGACCTTTTTAAACATCATGGCCAACCATGTATAGCATATTTATCATTTGATCTATACTTTCTTCTTAGATATAATCTATTTTTTAAAATATGTTAAGTCTTCATGTGTGTTACTGTGATTTATTATATATAAACATTTTATACATGCATGTTTGTGTTTCTATATTTTAGCAGGAGTAATTGTGGTTTCTAGTATAAGAACATTTGTAAAGCAGACTTCAGAAGTCTTTCGCAGGTAGTAGAGGCTTGTTTTATTGCCATGCATAATTTCCTTCCAGTTATATAAAGGGTTGTCATGCCTTGTCTATTTTGTATGGTTTCTTATATTTAACATTGACTTCTTGTCATTAGATGAAGTTGTTGTTATTCCAGTAGTGTTGAAACTTTAATGCACATTAATAACACCTAATGAAAAAACATGGGATGCTAATAAAGATGAATGTGCTAAATTTGGAGAAGGTGAGCTGATATCCAGAGAAATTTGAAAGCTGGCTCAGAAAATTGATTATATCTAAATAAAATGTGCTTTGACTTAAGTCTTCCCAATAGATAGACAATATTTTGATTTAAAAGTAGTATACCTTTCATTGCATTTAAATGCATTGAAAATGAAAGAATTGTGTTTTATTTCTTGTACTATAAGATTTATAACTTGCAATTTATTTTTCTGAGATGATTCAGAGATCACAAATTAAAATACATTTGCCAGTTGCCTAATTCTTGTTTTTATCTCCATGTTTTCCATGTTCTCATGTAGCCATTACCTAATCTTCCATCTGGACCAAAGGTAACAACAAAATCAGAAATGGCAACAGAAATATCAAAAGCAGAGATGGAAAGCAAACGAAAATGTATGATTTTATACCTACTTTATTTTAATTTTTAAATATTTGATATATAATATTTCAGAAGAAATGCTTTCTCAAAAGGCAGATAATTTATTCCTGTTTTTTTGACAAAAATATTCTTACAACCTGAGTGAGGAATATGTATCTTAATATAATTCACATTTGACTTCGCTATGTTTGATTAATGTAACCCTGCCATATTTCATCTTCGCAGCTAAAATGCCTTAAGCATGACAAGGCATGAAACCAACTTCTCATTTTAACAATGGTGAAGATAGTTGACAGCAATTAATGTTTTTACTGCTTGTAAATATCTAATATTTTGCTGCATAAGATTCCTAAAACTATTCTATTAGCACGTGTAGCAAAAAATACATATTGGTTAATCTGGTAGAATCTTGGATTTTCCCTTTAGCAAATCATTTTCAATAACTATGGTTCCCCAGCTGCTTCCTTGTCTTTTTTCTGTTACTCATAAAACGAAGGGAAGGTCAAATGCATACTCTTCCTATCTCTTCCTAATGATTTTGTGGAGTGATTCTGTATCCTTTACTAGCATAGTTTTTAAATAATTAATAGTAATGTGCCATACTTCATGGTAAAGTAATACAAATTAAATACATAAAATATAGTAAACCCTTGACTAAAGTGATCATGGTTTAGTTGACTGAATGCAAAGGGCTGAATTTTTCTGGGACTGATATCTGCAATATGTGTTACCATTATATATATATTCTTCCCGTGTAAAGGTTTGCATATATTTGCAACGTTTCGATAAATTCACAATCATCATCTTCAGGCTAGATCCTATGAGGGTAGGCCTCAATTCAGACCTGTTGAGAG
>JANHFP010008466.1:10927-25315 GCA_032468135.1 Calamaria suluensis | reverse complement strand
CTTTTTGTGCGTCCCTGGACAGCAAGCCAGACAGGTAAGAGGGTGGTTTTGTTTTGTTTTGTTTGTTTAAATTCTTAATTTGAATCAATTTACTTAACTTGTATAATGACTTCATTTCACAAATGATGCAGATTGCCATGAAAATGACACAATTTGTAAAATATGCAAAAGACAATGATGTAGTTCTCAATGAATGCAATATGTTCATATTTAACTGTCCTTATCCAACATGTTTGATTGAGGCTTTACTGTAGATGAGTAGATGGATGAATATAATTATAAGAAGAAAATGGTAAATCAATTCTATAATAGATGTATGTTTCTTTTTAAAATAAGACTTGATCTGAATTTTCAAATCTTTTGCAGGCTACAAATGCACTGGATGAAAAATCAAAGTTAGAAAAGGCTTTACAGACCATACAGATTGCTCAGGGGGACCAAAAGGTATAAAATATTTTTAGATCATATCAAATAACTACAACTGTTTCGATAAAATTATTCTATGAAAATTATTTTAGCTGTGTTTCAAAATTTTGTTATGAACTTAACTCATCTTAATATGTTTTGCTGTATAGTCCAATTTTAAATCATAATACTAAAAATCTCCCTGCTTCATCCTATTTTTTTCAAGTTCTATGATATTCTTGATACACCCCATAATATATTCCACTTTTTTCACCACAATTTTGATCTGAATTTTTGCATTACCAATTAACACTATCTTTTTAATACATGCCTCTCAAAGATACAATGTTGGATAAAGGTTTGTGAACCCCTTTGAATTTTTAATATTTCTGCATGTTCTGTATAATGTCATCTGTTCTTCACAGAAATTCTAGATTAAATAAATAGAACCCAGTTAAATGATGAATCAAAACATTATTTCAACTCAACTTTTAACAATAATTTAACTGTTCATTTGTAAATAGGCATTTGATTTCTGATAAGTAAACACCAATTTCTCCACAGTCCCATTAATTTCCTTCAGACTTGTTGAATCTTTTTTTTTTGTCCCTACTGGCTCATTTTTCAAAAGTAAAAATTATGTTTAAAAATAGTCTATAAAGTTCAGGAAGGGCTATTCAGTTATTCAAAATACCAATATAAATATAAAATATTAAGTGCAACATAATAAAATAGCAAAGACATTGTAGGCTTTAATAAGATCTCATTAAAGGCCATTATATTCTGACAATTACCAAACTTTGCAATATTCAGCTCCTTGTGTTGGAGCCCTTTCATGATTTCAGTTGAGGAAAAATCAAAATGATCCAAGTAAACTAAAAATTGTTTTAAATACACTAAGAGCAGTAGAATTAAAATAAATTCAACAAATGTAATATAGGAGGATAAATTCAGATAAATCCACCATGAAATCCAAATAAGTTTTCTGTAGAGTAATATTTTAAAATTATTGCCATGACAATCTTGCTTCTTTTCCTAGGAGAACCTTCAGATTGCTATGTATCACTGATTTATTGATTGCCATTTGGTTACCCAATCTGTTCGTTGGGTAATTCTTAAACATGTATCTGCAAATTTTGTGTAGGAATAGAATCAAATTCAAATTTGAAACTAATGAAACTTTATATAAGTCTAATCATTCTAGAAATATTAATAACATTAATCACAGTTCCATTTTGTGAATCAATAAGTTCCATATTACTTTATTTTAAAAAGTAAATTTGCCTCATACTATTTGTGAATTCATTACATGTTTCCCCCTTTTCTCTTAATGCTGTCAATTTAAAGTTTTCATTTACTGTGTTTCCCCACAATTAAGAGCCTGAAATAAGTGCTTTGCCTTATTGCCATGCACTCAAAAGCCCAATTGGACTTATTATCAGGGGATGTTTTATTTTGGGGAAAACAGTGTAATATTATTTTATAAATATTAACAAATTGTATCTGATCGAGTCCATTGAATTTTATGACTTCCTGTTTTTCCGCAGTATTTTTTGATTTGGTTTATTTCTATGAAATTCTGTGTAAGAATATAAGTAGTCCTCTGCTTATTACCATATTTGGCCAGGAATCTTGGTCATTGAGTGAAGCGATCATTAAGCAAGATGCCACTTGACTGCTTCACTCAAAGACTTCAGCCCCAGCTCCCTCCATTGTGATTGTTGAGTGAGCAGCTGTGTGGATTGTTAAGCCTACTGCCAAGGAGACCACCTGAGCTTTCTAGGAATGGGCAGGAAGACGATCCAGGTTTCCCATCACACCTTGAGCCAAAATCCTCTCCACCCTACAGGGAAATCAGTTGCATGAACACTGATATTCACTATTGCTTTTGCCAGATTTTAGGCCCATTTCTCCAGTGTGCCAAGGGATTTCCTCTCTGGAAATATTTGTTGGCATTTTTTTTCCCTTCCAGAACCTTTCTGGACCTTTCAGAAAAGAGGGAAATGGTGGTGAACGCCACTGTTCTGGAATGTTCAGAACATTGGCATTTGTTGCATTTTCACCAGATCTGAGGTGTGCTCCTTCAGTGTTCAGGATAACAAGGCAGGGAGGGGTTTTAGATTATAAGTTTAAGTTATAAATCCTGGATTTTGAGTCAGAAATATTATTTTAATCATTTTAATCATTTTATTTTAAATATATATATTGTAATGTTGTTTAAATTCTGTAAACCGCCCCGAGTCTGAGGAGATGGGGCGGTATATAAATCAAAACAATAAAATAAAATAAATAAATAGATTATCCCTGTTCTGTGAATAGATACACATACACTTAAGTTGCTATTAGTGCCTTAAGTTGCTATTAGTGCCATTACAGTAATGGTGTCAGCTTTGGGCAAAAGCACAAATGGCGTGGACCTTGGTTAAGAGCTTCTGAATCCACACAACTAGCGAGCAGATTGCTAGTTTCTTTCTTCCTTGCTCCAACTTGAGAGCTTGATACCTCTACTCAGCAAAATTGCAAATTACTGAAGCTTTGAGACTCACTTTGTTAGATCTCGTAACCAGAATTTATGCAGATTGTTTGGAGAGGACAGGGTGGTATGGAGAGATCATAGGGTGGCAGAGACAAATTCTCAATGGCTGGATGACGATTAAAAATAAGGATTTGGCAAGTGCGCATCTATTACATGACATCCCTTAAGAAGTACAATACGACTGCAAGCCTCTGCAACACAAGCATTAAGGTATGTGAAGGCCTGGAAAAACAATTGCAGAGAACAGCCTTTCCTCTGCTCTGGGAAAGGCTATATCAGTGATGGCGAACTTATGGCATCTCACCTCAGGTGGCACGCAGGTGGCACACAGAGCCATTTTAGTGGGCACGCGAGCACAGCTCCAGCACAGATGTGTGTGCCGGCCAGCTTATTTTTGGGCCTTCTAGGCCCACAGGAAGTCGGGAAACAGGCTGTTTCTGGCTTCTGGAGGGCCTTCAGGGGGTGGGGAAGGCCCGTTTTTCACTCTCCACTGGCTCCAAAGCCTCTCTAGGAGTCTGGGGAGGGCAAAAATGGCCTTATCCACTCCCCTGGAGGCCCTCTAGAGGCCAGAAACGGCCTGTTTGCTAACTTCCAGTACCACTGCATGGAGGGTGAGACTCATAAATTATGGGTTTGGGCACACAGGGAGCCCCCCTACCACGCTCCCCTCACTTTCTGCATAAAGATATAGTGGGCTATACCAACTATTCAAGTCCCCAAGCAGATTCACTGTTGCCAGCACCTCCTATGGACGCTCTAGCAAAAGACCAACTTTAACAGAATAGTTTTCCTTTCCCGGAAGCTTAGATGAATTCCAGTCATCCTCAGCTTGATTCCTATCAAGTTCCAATCACTTCAAAGCCTGGCAAAGCAGCACTTATCTGCTAAAAACAGCCCCAGATATCTTCTAGTCTACATTAATTGTGGTTATTTTGAAACCAATGCCAATCGCAGCATGAAAATGTATTTGCACTTTTGCAATGTTTTTGTTACACGTAATTGAAACTACCATCCCAAGCATAGGCATAGCAAAATTCAATTTATGTTCACTCAAAAGAAACTACTCTCCTGGGATGGGAAGGTGGAGGAGGTGGGGAAGAGAAAGAACCTGAAAAAAAAATTCAAGAGAAAACCTTTGTTTTATTCCCATATTATATCTTTGAAAATGCTTGCATGCTTCCCTAGGTGTGCCACAGGATGGCGAAAGAGGCTCTTCCTGCAGTGTCACCCAACGACCCTCCATTCCTGGGGCTGCCTCACAATTGGGCACTGCAATTGGGAATGTTCAGAGCCATCAGGAATCTGACTATCTAGAACATGCTTTTGAACTGTTAAAGTAGACAGGGCCTGAGGGGGACCCTGCCATGCAGTTCTTGGGCTCAAACCACCAAAGCCGAGACCACCTCCAGTGTCAATTAAGCCACTGAGCCACATGCCTCTGAGATCAAACTATAGTGAGATCAAACAGGGGGTTGCAATTCTGCACTGGGGAAAGGTACAATAGCAGCAGTCCTCATACCTGTTTCCTGGCACCCACTCAGATACCTTCCAGCTTCTAAAGGGCATCAAGGATTGCAGCAATCATCTCACCTGCGCCGTCTTAGCTTGTGGCCGCTGCCACACCAAGCCCCAGAAGGATGTTTTTGAGACAGGAACACCCCATCTTAATTCAACTAGGACCGAGTCACACAAAGTATGAGTCGCACAAAGAATGCTTCCTCATTCACTGATTGTGGAAAAGCTGAGATGTATTGCAGGTAGACCTAATATTAAGCAGCAACTTAATAGCCAAACATTTATTTGTATATTGTAATAAGACCTCTTATTCCCTCAAATGATTTCTTTAAATGTAAAACTTTTAGACTTTTAAGCAAAGTATCAAGTTATTACAAATCGTAGGTACAAGAGGTATAACAATAAAACTATCAAATGCAAGTATTTCTTCTTCATGATTCCTAACTACTAATATGCTGAGATAATTTGGCAAATAAGCAGGACACTGCTAGCAACAGAGAAGTTGAATTTGATGTGATAATTTTGGTCCTTTTTTTCATTAGTGTCTATACAAAAGAATGTGTGAAGGGGGAAGAGCTGCACAAACTTTGGGGAATCCAGGGAAGTGGCTACTAAGTTTTGTCTGGCAAAATGCAGAAAAAGGTACCATGCTTGTGTTGCTGCTTCAGGTGGATCCCTCCCACATCTGCACCAAGGGGAAACGCATTGTGCTGCTAGAAAAGAAAGTGGAAGCACACCTGGCCATGCTGAGGCTCATCAGAGAAGATTCTGTTTCCAGCCTTCTGTCTTCTTGACTTGCTAACTTGGACCCAACACTAAGAGAAAATGACAGTTTAGGGCAGGGGGGGGGAAATCAAACTAGATTTCATTGAGGGCTGCTTCAGGGTTGTGTTTCACCTCGGGAGGTGCTGGTGGAGTAGGCGTGGCCAGGGTGGGCGTGGCCAGTTTGACATCACTCATGTTGGGAGCACTGCGGCAGCCCGACTGCTCGGCCAAAGGAAACAGGCTCCTGAGCTCCATTTTCAATTGCAACGAGCTCTATTTTCACTGGCAGAGGCACCATAGGCCAGTCCTTTGCTTTTTCCAAGGTAGTCCCGTGGGCCAGATCTAAGCACCCCATGGGCCGGATCTGACCTCTGGGCCTGAGTTTGGCCCGCCCTGGTTTAGGGAATGAAAGTAGCTAACTTATTTTCTTTTCTTTCTTTTTTTTTAGCTCAAGAGCACCCATATTTGGAAATGATCAACATTCTGATAAATGTGATCTGTCAAGCTGCAATTACCTAGTAGCCTCGGTGGGCAAGGATTTAAAGGAGAGTTTGCACAGAAGACAGCTGCAAGTATTCTCAGCCTGAACAACTAAAACTTAACTAGATTGGACTGAAATTTTAGATATCTCCCAAGATGATTATGCAACAAAATGCAGAGTCCAATTTAAAACAGATGTGAGAAATTTTATAAGCAAAGTGCCTTGGAAACATACCACACTGAGCCAGTTAATACCAGCAAAAAGCCAAAATCTTTTAAGGCCACTAATTACCCAGAGCTGAACTGAAGCTCTAAGCAACACAGGATATTGTACTATTATCTACTGTCACTAAGCATGCCCTGTAATTTGAACATACTATGTGCAAATTGTTTTCCGCCAAAACTACACTGCTGTTAGCCTTTATAACACCACAAAGGAGTAAATCACAGGCTTTTCCCTCCTACCCTTACAAAATAATCAACATTTCACCAATCTTTTGATAGTTTCAGAGGCAGCTGAGAAATGCTGATAATTCTCTCTAGCCTTAGAACCACTGATTGATTTTCTACTTTATCAAACATTAACTCTTTCTAATTTTTAGTGCTGGTTCCATAGTCCTCTAGTAATTAAGCATGCTCATTTGATTTGAAAACAAAAACTTTTCAAAACCTTTATATAACAGGATCATATCTAAAATCCAGTAGAAAAAGACTATGGATTTAAAGACCATCCATGAAATCAATAGTAATTATAACTAATTACCTGAACTGTGCCATTAAATTTAATGTCTTTGTAAGTAAAACAACAAGGAACAACTTGCATACAATATGTGAACAAATTGTTCTAAGATCAAATGTGAAATATCTCATCACCTCAGACATGAAAACTTTCAAAGGAACGATTCATAGATTAAGCATAAAAAATGCAATGCACGCATAAACTATCAAATCTTTCCATGGCTTGATTTAAAATTTTGTTTATACACCTGTATATATTGACCAAAACTAAGATAATGGCATCTGGCCCTCTAAATTCCTGGCAAATAGATGGGGAAGAAATGGAGGTAGTGACAGATTGCTTGCTCTTGGGGAGGAAAGCTATGGTAAATCTTTAAAGAACTTTAAAGGCTGTAAACCTTTGGAATTGCTAAAACCCAGTGCTGATTTGCATCATAGGTTACATTCCATTGTGGCATATGGAATGCCCTCCATTGAAAGCAGATATTCTTAATTACATTGCTTTTCCCTTTCTAGTTAGCTAAATGGGAGGCTTTCCCTCACACCGATTTTGTGACAGACACCACACCCCAGTTCTGCTCTATTCAGCAAGTAAAAGGGAGTGTTTTGTCCTTCTATCCTACTCATACTTTGTCTTTGCTCCAACTGCTCGACCAGCACAGATATGCTGCCGAATCCCTGCCATTTTTTTTTCAATATCTTTCTGATGACAGAGGCATAGTTTAACATTCTGTTCATGCAAGGTAAGAGTTCTGCCTGGGTTCATGTCAGAGCATCTAGTTTACTTGGGCTCAGTTCAAAAAAGTTGAGCAGGTTCAGAACTGTTGAGCGCTGGATGGGAGCACAGTAGGAAAGTGACTGAGAAGAAGGGAAGGGGAAACCACTTCCAACTCTTTCAAGAAAATGTATCCATGTCTCTAGCACGGTGATGGCTAATCTTTTTACTGTTGCGTGCCAAAAGTGGGGGGAGCACAGGGGGGGTTTGCATGCCTGTTTGCCCACATCCATAATTCAATGCTCCCTGTTCCCCCACACAATCCCCCCGCTTTTGTCATTCAATGGCACGGTGGGCCTGGAAGGCTCATTTTTCATCCTCCCCAGGCTCCAGAGGCTTTCTAGGAGCCTGGGGAGGGCAAAAACGGCCTTCCTCACCCCCATGGAGGCCCTCCGGAGGCCAGTTACAGCCCATTTTCTGACTTCTGGTGGGACCTGAAAACCAGCTGGCCAGCACACACATGCACGCTGGAGCTGAGCTAGGGCAGTGCTCGTGTGCCCACAGATATGGCTCTGTGTAGGTTCACCATCACAGCTCTAGCACATGCGAAGGGCTTCCACTATATCCGTGATGGCGAACCTATGGCGCACGTGCCTGAGATGGCATGCAGAACCATTTTTCCAGGCACGCGAGCTACAGCCCATCTCACCTGCAGGTGTGCATGGGCTCCCAGCCCAGTTGGTGTTCGGGCCTCCGTTGCGCATGTGTGCAATTCAGGAGAACAAGCTGGTCTTCAGATCTCTCCTGTGCATGTGTGCATTTGTGCAAGAGTACTTGTGCACAACACACGAATGCATAGATGGTGTTCACAAGTGTGCATTGTGCACCTGAAAACTGCAGTCATGCACAGATGGTGCAATTGTGCACGCAGGGCACAGGGAAGGAGCCGCATGAAACCTGTGTGCACGTGCAGACGGTGTGGTGAAAGCCCTGCACATGCTCAGGTTGTGCAGTTGCGCACGGGAAGCCACGCATTAGCACGGATAGCACACGCGCAAAGCACGCAGCTGTTCAGCGCTCGGTGAGTAAACGTTTTGCCACCACTGAACTATATCCTTCTCTTCCACCACCCTCGAGTCAGCTTAACTATAGTGTAAGGTTGGATCCATACTTGTCCTTTTCACTGGAGGTTTTTTTTTTTTTCCCCTCACAGTAATGTATTCATTTGCTACTGGCTGAAATGTTCTTGATCATCTAAGATATGCTCTGAAGAAAATGACTTCAGGAGGCACAGCAGCTAACAGAAAATGATCCTGCTTTAATGCAGCCATTTGAATTCCATCCATGATTCAACTAGTGGTCACAGTAAACATTCTTCCTTCTCAGTCAGATACAAGGCTGGTTAGGAACTGGGAGCTTTAATAGGATAAAGAATAAGATCTCTGAAAATGGAGCATTCTTTCATTCGGAACATTTCTGTGCAACCGTGAATCAAAGGCAGACTGGTTTTGTTTGATAGATGAGGTCACCCTGATCTACAAAGGGGGCGAGGGAGCAATTTATTTCAACCCAAAGAAAGCACACAGCAATTATTGCTACTTTACCAAATTAAAAGCCTATTATTTTCTCGCAATTTTATTCTCACCCTATTTTTCTTAAGTAGCATAACAGGCATAAATTGCAGTATGTTTTTCTAATTGCCATTATATAAAAAGCTGTAATTAATGTCTAAATTAAAGGCATGTTGACTGTTTGGTTAATTATTCAACCTCCTATTACCATAGGATCATCGGTAAAACCACACACCTGTCAGGGGAACCGTTTAGAATGAACAAATCAAGAGCTGATTTTTAAGACTTATCTTTTATACCATAAAAGTTAAGTCTCATTCCATATTTGTATGAAAAAAAGGACTTTTAAGCTAGATAAGAGAATGGCTTTTTTTTTGTTAGCATTATTTCCATGGGGAAAATAAGTTATTGCTTTACCCAGTTTGCTTCCAGGTTTAATTCAAGGTGTTGTTATTACCTTAAAGTCCTTGGAATGGGTCCAGCTCACTTAAGGAATCATCTCAGCCCATTAGGATTGGCCCACCCTATTCATTCTGGGAGAAGGGGCATGTTGTAGATCACATTGGCCAAAGAATTGTGGTTGACGGTGAAGGGGGGGGGCGGAGGGGAGCACAGGAGAAGAGCCTTTTCTGCCATGGCTCCTGTCTTTTGAAATCATGACACACACCCCCACCTCCCGAGGTCTGCCCCCACCCTCTTGACCTTCCAAACTGGCTTGGGACCCTGATGGGGGAGTCCCATTTTAGAGGTGGCTAAAATATTGGTAGAAAGTCCCACTTCCACCCAAATATGCATTGCTTCTTTTTATTTAGTTTAATATTAGTTTTAATGTTTTAATCTTGTAATTGTTTTATTTTGTTATTGATGATAATTGAAGCTGCCCAGAGTCACTTGATCGTTAGATGGGTGGCATACAAATTTAATAACTAAATAAAATGAAAATTGCTTTGTCAGAATGCACACAGTGTGACTATGTGAGACAACACAGGAGCAAATACAGTAAAACAAGGTTTGTATTTAAATAGTGGTTTTATCTATAAAGAATATATACATACATGTTTAGTCGGACCTCAATCAAACAGCAATCAGCAATTACAGCAAGGCAGTGCACATGGGGAGGGAGATATGCCCCAACAGGGCCTCTTATTATTATAGGCTCTTAAAGTGATACCAGCCCAAAAACCTTGCTGACTTATCCCCAGTATTATATCATTGTAGCAGCTGGTCAGCTCTTAAATCAATAACCTGACACAACCTTTTTCTAAAAAGCTCCAATGATGGAACACTCAGGATGACTCTAGGATGTACCTATCCCACTGCTTCATAGATCTCATGGTCAAAAATTACTCCTTATTTTGAGCTTGCATCTCACTAACTGATCTTTCTTTATGCTAAGACATTACAGAGAATAAATCTACACCCTCCTCCCTGCAATAGTCCTTCAGGTTTTGGAAGATTGCTACCATGCTTCTCTTTAGCCTTTTCTTTAAGTGAAACATCTCATCCTTTCAACTGTCCTGAAGATTTAACATCTCATCATCTCTATTGCTCTTCTCTTCCCTTTTTCCAGTTACATCTCCATGCATCTGATAAAATTTAGAACTTAAGTGTCAATTTTTATTATGGTTTGTTGCAGTCACCCAGATGTTTAAACTGGATTTGACATTTTTATCCGCCTGTCAAGTGTTTTCCAAGGACCTGGGATAGGGATATTAATTTTATTTATATCTTGACCTTATTTTTTATAAATAATTGAAGGCAGTTAACATACCTAATGTTCCTCCTTCCTGTTCTTTCCCCACAAAAACAACTCTGTGAAGTGAGCTGGATTAACAGAGTGACTGACCCTGGCTTTCATGTCTAAGGACAAGAAATCAGTCTCCTAGTTTCTAGCCTGGAGCCTTAATTTTTTGACCAAACTGGCTCTCTGTTAGTTCGAATATTGTGTTAAGCCATGGTTATTTCTTTTTCCAAATGAGCAGACAATGAGTTCCAATATGGAACTGCTGACAAATTCCCACATAGCTTTCAGCAACATGCAAGCTAGCAGTTACGAACTGCTGCTCTAAGTTATAAGTATTCAGTTGGAACAGATATACAAGACAGGAAGCCAATGCATGCCATCTTTTCCAAGTAATTCAAAACTTTATCTCTATAGAGGAAAACCATTAAGAGTGAAACAATGGTAAGCAGAGAAGAGCATAAACATTCCAGAAACAAAGGATTAAGCATGGAGGTGGGTCCTTCAGTTGCTGATACGGAAACATTTTCAGGAAATCAGTTTGGCCAAAGTGATTATTTTTTCCACCTACCAGTCAATGGGTTTAAAACCGGGGAGTAATACTGGGATTGGGTAGATCTCTAAAGGCTGGTTACAGCTGTCAGTCCACCTCACAAAACATTATGTTTATGAGCAATATATGTATGTTCCAGAAAAAAAGAGAGAAAAGAGGTGTGGCCCTTCACTGTATGAGTGTAAACACACACACACTCATAGTTCTAACATCATTACATGCAATCAGTTTTAGAAATTATGCATGCAAATATACATCCCCCCTCCCCCAGCACAGCCTGATTATTAAACGACACATTAAACATGGTTGTTGGGTTCTACCCTACTAAATGCAAAGCACATGCCGGCTTAGTATCCGTGGGAATATACTTGTGCCGTGCAGCTTTCATATGTTTGCTTGATACGGAAGGCAGCAAGCAATCTGCCTTTTGGAGTTAAATCCCTCAAATAAAAAATCCCAACCGCAATCGGATAAAGTTTCAATGACTTCCCTTCCCCCTCCCTTCCCAATGCAAAAACCCAAGGAGTTTTGCAGCGTGGCTCAGGGCGAACCTCTCGGGGAAACCCGGCTCCTTCCCAGGATAGAAGCCTCCCCCCACCTTCTCTTCCCCCCAACTCTCCCGACCCGTTTTGTTTCGAGGCACGATCCGCCGAGGCTCAACCCGCCAGAAAAAGGGGATCGACTCGGAAGGCTTTACCGAAGGCTCGTCGACTTCCCTCTGGCTCCACCCGCGCTGCGTTTGCCCGCTTTTCGGTGGGGACGTGGCTCCCGCTTGGAAACCCGAACTGCTTTTTCTTCCTTCTCGGGCTCCGGAGCCGGTCTGGAGCGAGTCTGGAGCGGCGGAGCGGCGTGTTTCCCGGCGGCCAGGGCCCCCGAGGGGCTCTCTCCCGCCGCTGGCAAAGGCGGCTCGTCGGCGTTGGCCACCAAGAGGTAGAGGAGCAGCAGGAGCGCCAGGCAGAGCGCCAGGGCCACCACTTTGCAAGAGAGCCTCATCGTCCCTGGGGCAGGGCAAGGCTTAGCCTCAGCCCCGGCGGAGAGACGTCCCCCTCATCCCTTCGCTCCCGCGCTGGCAAATTGGATCCAGCTTTGACATTTTAAAGCCGCTCGCTCTGCTCGCTCGCCCGAAGCGTCGGGCTCAAAGGAAGGAGTTGGCGGCGCGCATCGCCACATTGGGCCCCGCGGTTCAGCGGCCAAGCGGGGAGGGGCCAGGAGGAAAGACCCTCTTTTTACCGTAAAGTTCAGAAAAGCACCTCGGCTACAAAGCGGCGGGGCTGAGGATGAGTCAGCCTATAGCTCCATGCCGTACCAGGCACGGGTTTTTTTTTTAATAGGGGAAAAAATAGAATTCTTTTATTGGCCAATTGTGATTGGACACACAAGCAGTTTGTGTTCGGCGTATACGCTCTCAGTGTACATAAAAAGAAGATACCGATCGTAAGGGGCGTGCATAAAAGCACCAGCGTGCCTACCGTTCCTGTCCTAATGTTCTCATTTGTCTTCATTTTTCTTTTCATTTCATGCTTATACTTATATATATTACCTAATATGTAATCGACTAAATAAATAAGGTACAACATCTAATGCCCGGCAGAGCTTGCACATGGAGGTCTGCAGAGCAGCCTCTCACGTTTTTTAAGATATCGGTGCTTTTATATTATTTTAAAGTAGAAACTTTATTTTGCTCCTAAAAACTCTCGGCGTCGTTCTCGAGAACTCATGAGATGGGGGCGGGGATGTCACCCAGAAAGACGAGATCACATGATAAAAAAGTAAAGGGGATTAAAAGTGTTTAACAAGACGCAGAAGATGTAATAATGCCACTGAAACTATTAAGAAAAAGATAGAAGTAGAAAAGATTGGAGCTGGGATACTATCACATTGAGGGTCAATGGAACATGAAGAAAACATAGTGAAAATGGGAGGTATTGTTTGAAGAAATAAAAGTAGAATATAGATTTAATAATTGTAAGGTATTATATTAACATTTACTATGTACTATGGTAATAGACCTGATAAACCCCAATAACAAGCTGTTGTACTGAATATTGTTATTTTTCCTATCCTTTGAAAACCAATATTTTTTTTTTAAAAAAGTATCGGCGTCGTTTCAGGTAATTTGTCCGAAACGACATGCAAGGGATGCTACTTTTTTAAAAAAAACTGCTTCAAATCCCCCTGCAAGGAAAATCCTCCCCGAGAAAAAGGATCGTTTTAGGATCCAATCTGGGTGGGACACCGGGACCAAGAAAGTTTGGTCTTCCGAGCTTTCTTGGTCCCGGTGACCCACCCAGACTGGATTATCCTGAGACAAGTAGATCCCTCTTTTATTCGTTGTTTAATCGTGTTTTGTTCTATTATTTGAATGCCGTTAGCGAGACGGCGTTAATTCAGGGGGTCAATATGGCCTGCATCGTTGTCGGTCACAAAGCGAGCCAAAAATAAGCCTTTTTCCCGTCTTCGTACTACCAGAACCGAAGAACAGCCGCACGAGTTCATACTCAGCGCACGCGCAGAACGCGAACTCCGGCATTCCTCCTGTCCTGGCATCTGTCACGTGGGTCTTCCGGGGTTTTTTTTTCTTTCTCTTCCCCCCCCTCCTTTTCCAGCATCCGTCTCATTTTCGTGCTACCTCGACCACTTCTGATTGGATGAGCTCTTCCAATGATCTTTCATCCGCCTCCTTTCCCACCCAGAGCCCGCCTCCTTATACGCTTTACGGTTTCCTATTGCGGAAGAGCAATTGGATTGGCGGCAGGCGGCAGCCTGTAAGGGAGGCTTATCGCCGTCAGAGAGTCGAAAAGACTGGAGCCGGAGAAACGAATCGGGAAAACGTGGGAAGGTGCGCGTGGAAGCGCGTGAAGGTTCATTATATGGGCGGTGAGTGTTGGCGAGGGGTTCGTTGGTGGAATTCCTGCCTCCTTACTTTAATTGCTCAGCGTGTAGGTGAAGGAATTGCCGCAGAAGTGAAAGACTGGACAGCCCGTAGAGAAAAGGGCAATTAATAGCGGTCGTCTGTCATTTTCATCCCAAGTGTAGGGGGGGAAGGGAGGGCAGCTCAGGGTTTCTACATACCGGCTGCCTTCCTTTAAGCTGTTCGACTACAGAGCTCACCATCCGTAACCATTGGCCATGCTGGAAATTGTAGGCTTGAACCCCAGAATATTTGGAAGGAGAATAGATTAACAGAGTTGGAAGGAACCTTGGAGGTCTTCTAGTCCGACCCTCCGCTTAGGTAGGAAACCCTTCACTACTTCAGACAAACGGTTGTCCAAGCTTCCAGTGTTGGAGCATGCACAACCTCTGGAGGCAAGTTGTTCCACTGATTAATTGTTCTAACTGTCAGGAAATTTCTCCTTAGTTCTAAGTTGC
>JANHFP010008464.1:0-13678 GCA_032468135.1 Calamaria suluensis | reverse complement strand
GCTAGGTTGGCAGAAGCTGGGACAAGTAACGGGAGCTCACCCTGTTACACAGCACTAGGGATTCGAACCGCTGAACTTCCAACCTTCCAATCGACAATCTCAGCTTTCTTAGCTGCTGAGGCACCGCGTCCCTACCTTAATATAGTTATCCCTAAGTATTTTTTATGTTTTCTTGGCTGTGTGCTTAGGATTGTCATCATGTTGGAAAGTGAACCTTGGGCCCAGTCTGAGATCCTGAGCACTGTGGAACAGGTTTTCATTGAGGATATCCCTGTACTTTGCTCCATTCAGCTTTCCCTCAACCCTGACCAGCCTTCCAGTTTCTGCTGCTGATAAGCATCGCAATAGTATGATGCAGCCACCACCACGCTTCACTGTTGGGCTGGTATTGGGCAGGTGATGAGCAGTGCCTGGTTTTCTCCAAACATAATGTCTAGAATTGAGGCCAGTCTAGTTCAATCTGGATTTCATCAGACCAGAGAATCTTGTTCTTCACAGTCCAAGAGTCCTTCAGGTGCTTTTTTTTTGCAGACTTCAAACCAGTTTTCATGTTGTTTTGCAGTGAGGACAAGCTTTGGTCTAGTCACTCTGCCATAAAGTCCAGATCGATGGAATACTGCAGGGATGGTTGTCCTTTTGGATTTCTCTCCCATCTCCACACAGGATCTCTGGAGCTCAGTCAGAATGACCACTGATTTTTGGTCCCCTCTCTTACTAACGTCCTTCTTCTCTGATTGCCCAGTTTAACTATCTCTACTTTGTTCTAACTATTAGTTCTAACTATTCTATTTTGTTTTGTTTTGTTTTACTTTATTTTCCCTTATTTAATTTTAGATATTCTTTATCCATGCATAGATTTAATTGCCTATAAATTTGAGTCTTTTGAGCTTTCTGAAATAATGATTGGGGAAAAAGTGCATAGCAGATCTCATTCCCCAATTCCTCCAGACAATTGAAAATTTCTTATGAATTTGGCACATTTGTTTTGCTAGGATTATATATTACCCAGAAGTTTGATTTAGTCCTTTATCATAGACCTTTGCCCATAGTTCCAAAGTTTACTCTTATAAACCCACAGATGCCAAATTCATTTCTTACCTGACTGAACCAACATCAGCACGAGGAAGAATCTTACAAGATGGCACATGGTCTTCATGTTTGAAAATTGTCTGAAAACTGTTAATTGAGATCACATCCCTTAATTCATACTGCCTCTCATAAAAATCAGTTGAAAAAGAAATATCTGTGAAGCTTCTAGAATTTAAGCATTTAACTGGATGGAGATCCAGGCTACTGATGAACAATTGAAATTTCTGTGGATGAATCACAGAATATTGCCTTTATAAAATGGCATTATTTACATCTTTGCAGATGAACAGAAATCAAATGTCATGTCTTTTTTCCTCTAAAAATGCTTGATTTTATATTATGGAATGATTTAATGAAATAAAATATACCTATAAAAAGATTATTCTATTAGAATTGAAGAAGCTTCTTGGATGAGAAGCGAAATGTATTTCTTCAAGGAAATAAAAAGTGCAGTTGCCTTTTGAAAAAGCATCTCTGGGACATTCTTCTGTTAGAAATCATAAAATTGCTGACTGAATTTACAATACTTACCAAAGAGATGGAATATTTATGCTACTTCAGTTTCAATTTCCCTAAACATTCTTTCAGAGTTTTAAACTAAAGGTTGAATTGGAAGTCTGACTCTGGCAAGATAACTCTTTTATATGAGAGGAAGAGAACATGATGCTGTTCTGAGACACTTCAGATTTCTTAATTACTAAAACTGCTTTGATTAAAAGGAGCTAAAATTGTTTCTTGATTCCACAGATTTGAGACTCATCAGCATTTAATCCCATTCTCCAAATTCCCTTCTAGAACATTTTCTAGTAGGTGGCTCTGTTAAAAATGAATAGAAAATTAAAAATGAGCACATATTCATATTTTAACCTTTACTTCTTGTTCCTTTTCTTTTCCATCTAGGATTATACATTAAACATCTATTATTGAAATTTAAAAAAATTGTGTAGCTAATTAAATTAGAGCATTCATTTTAAAGACTCAGGCTTTCAAGGCATTAAGCTTTGTGAGTATACGTTTTTACTTCACAGTCTGAGGAGAATGCCATGATATGGTAAAAGAAGAGGTCTTCAAACTTGGCAGCTTTAAGACTTGTGGACTTCAAGACCTGTGGAGTTGAAGTCCACAAGTTTTAAGGCTGCCAAGTTTGGGGAGCTCTGGGTAAAAACAATAATAGATTGCCCTTGTTCAGTTAACTAAACACCTCATGTCATGATTGACCTAATAATAAATGTAATGGTCAATGAAGGGACAGATGAGGTGATATATGTTGGAATGGAACTGGTAAAAATCCAAAAGCAAAGCTTTATAGGATCTTGTTGGAAAATATCTACTTGAACACGTTGCCATCAACACCTGATGAGTATACCTGTCTTTTCATATTACCATGCATCAGTGGTTAAAGGAACAACTTTGTATGTATGTAGCCTCAGGCTAACGAGGAAGGCAGGCTATCAAAATCCTATTCCCATATGTATATATGTGGGGCAATTGTTGATAAGTTCAAACAAATGACTACAGATGTCTTGGACATTGGTCTTTGCACTGTATGCTGAACCTGTGCCCCTCCAGATTCAATCACGGAAGAGAAAACATCCAAAGAGGTGATCTGTGGTTGTTTCCATTTTGAGGAAAGGGGTGGTGTCTTCCCCATTCAAAGAGGCCATGATATACCTCTTCCCTAACCCCTTCCACAGCTGTCCTTGGACCCAAAAGTGCCTCATCTCCTACTTATTCTTCTTAGAGGGTATGTAGAGGATTGTCAGCTGCCAACTTTTTTGCAGAGTTTTTATTTCTCATAAACATATTGAAATGTACAATCTTTAATCCATCATTTATCCATCATTCATCATTCTTTTAACTTTCATTTTTAGTTATTCAGGGCTGCTCTTTTACCATTTACCCTTCTTTATTTTACCACAACCTTTCTCCTCCTCCTCTCCTCCTCTTCCTCCCTCTGCTTTTCCTACTTTCTTATTTCTTCCCCTCCTTCTTTTTCCTACTTCCCCTTCCCTTGCCCCACTCCTCTCTTCTTCCTTCCCTTCTAACCCCCTCTGTTACTCCTTTTTCTCCTTGTTCGTTCTCTCCTTTTCCCTCTCCTTTCCTCTCTTCCTCTCTTTCTACTCCTTTCCTTCTCTTTTGTAGTTTCCCTTTTCAATTCAATCTAGAATGGTATTCAAGCAGCATCTTCATTTCAGTTTCATCTTTGTTTAATATTTACATCTATTTCATCATGTGTGTACATCTTTTATAATTTTCTCACTTTTTTCCTTGGTTAGCTGCCATCTTATGCTTGCTATGTTATGTCATGACAGACTGCCATGAACTGTGGGGAGGGGGAATGAAGGGAGAAAATTAAAGAGGCTGTATCTCCTCAAGACACTATGCCAAGGACATCCATTTGGAAGATGGAGAGAGATACATACCAAACTGAATACAGACTGTTATGAAAATAGTGCATGCATTTGATTGATTATGCTGGGCAATGAGGGATAGTTAAGGGCGGGAGTAGAACTTAGGGATTTTGGTGTGCGATTCTCAGTTTCCTATGTACTACTGCATAAGACTTGATCACTAATAAACTATACATTTCTCAACCAATAGAGCCAAGGACCATTTTCATTTAGAGGTTTAAGTTGTGGCAGGTCCAACAATTATAGTAAGTGAAACAGGAATGGAGGTGATATCATTGTACTCTTGAAGTTGGTATTTTTTGTGGGGTGGTACACCACCTCTGGAGATTGGGAAATATTATTTTTTCTTTTGTCACTGGGACTGGTTCAACCTAGTGTTGTTTGAAGGTTGCCTTGGACTCAACTCTTTCTCCCTTCATACTCAAAATATACATGAAACTACTGCACGAAGTGATTCACTAATTTGCAGTTCAGCATCAACATGCTGATGATATCCAATTGTATCTTTCAGCCCCATGCTAAGAAGCCAGGTTGTCAAGATTTTACCAAATATCTGGGAATTGGGTAGGTCTAGATGGGCAGTATGGATATCCAATTCAAACCTATTAAGTGGCTAGATATTAAGGCCAGATGGTCCCATGAATTTTCTATCCTTAACTTTAAGTGGGATTGCCCTACCTATGTGTGGTCTGTATGTGTGCACAATCTGGAGGTCTTTTGGGATTCACAGCTCTTGCTTGATGAACAAGTGACACCTGTGGCCAGGGAAGTCTTTGCACAGTTTCATCTGCTGCATCATTGTAATCTTTCCTGGATGAGGAGGCCCTTCAGACAATTATGTATGCTGTATGACCTCACAATTGTACTATGTAATGCATTGTTTATGACGCTACCCTCAAAGACCACTTAAAAGGTTCAAGAAGTCCAGAATGCAATGGTGTGAGGAGTCAAGGACATGGTACAAACATCAATATGTTATGGACATGCCTTGGATTAAGATGAGATGACCCTCACTGAATTGTTGGTATGTGTTCTGAGTTGGTCTGACATATTTACTATGTTTTTTTTTAATTCTTTCTTTTCAAATATGGTTCTGTTGCCCAGTTTTGTTTTTGTTATGATTATAGATTATGGATTTCCTTTCTGGCCACCCTCAGAGGGTCAGATTAGGTAATCATATCTCTTCAACCCTTATTCTTAACACTGGTACACCACAGGGTTGCATATTGAATCCCTTACTCTTTATGTGCATGACTGCATTCCCACTCACCCTAGTAATACTATTATTAAATTACAACAGTGGTGGGACTCAGCTCTGGGGGGAGATGAGTCTGCCTATCAAGATTAGGTGGACCAATTGATTTCATGGTGTGGAGACAATAACTTGGTCCTTAACATAAAATGTTGTCATAAAATAGGACCTGACCTAGGGCACTCACTTTGCAGCACTGGTCAAAAGGGCCCAGCAGAGATTATACTACCTGAGACTTCTCAGGAAACAACAACTGAATGAAAAACTGCTGGTGACCTTTGACCGCTGCACCATAGAGAGTATTTTAACTTACTGCACCTGTGTATGGTTGTACAATTGCACAGTGGCAGATAGGACAGAGCTCCAGAGGGTCAACCTCATTGCCCAGAGGATCATTTGTTACCCTCTCTCCTCTTTGGAAGAGCTTTATAGCTCCTGGTGTCTTAAGAAAGTTCTAAACATTCATAAGGATCCATCTGATCCTGGCACCCTTTTTCTGAACTATTACTATCTGGCAGATGGTACAGGATAATAAAAACAAGGACAAATAGACTGAAAAACAGCTTCTATCCAAGGGCAATAACTATATTGAATTCTACTGTATAGTGCAATACTAATGCAGGTTTTCAATTCAATTGTATAAAATGTGAATGATATGTGTTTGTGTTTTATTTTTATAGTTATAATGTACACTGAAGGTGGCATTAAAATTCGTTGTACAAGGTGCAATGACAATAAAGTAAACCTAACTTGTTATATTATTTCTATTATGTTTATTGTATTGTGAGTCACTGAGAGTGGCTTTGTAGGTGGAGATCACCAAACAAAATAAAATAAATACTGGTGTGTATGTGTAATGATTTAGTTGTAGTTAGTCATAATGATTTTTGTATTTATTTAGCTTATGGTAATTATTTTTGTAGATTAAAACTAATTCTCTGTGTTCTGTGTGCCTCATGAGCATTTCATTATTACACAAGGTTCAGATCAAGGTCCAGATCATCCCAAAGGTGTTTTCTCAAGAGACAACTGGACTTCGTGTTTTTTCTTTGAAGATACTTTGCTTCTCATCCAAGAAGCTTCTTGGATGAGAAGCAAAATGTCTTTAAAGAAAAGTCCAGTTGCCTCTTGAAAAAGCACCTTTGGGATAAGATCCTGAACTCTTGTATCACTGTTGAAGGTTTGTGAGTTATCCTCCAATAATTTCATGCTATTGACTGAGGCAATGCTATATAATTAAATATGAAATAATATGTAAATAAAATGCTAGATAAATGCTAGGTAAACCACTCTAAACCTGACTGCAGAAAAATGATGTCAGCAACAGAGTAGTCAAAGCCTGGAGTGCACTACCTGGCTCTGTGGTCTCATCCCAAAACCTCCATAACTTTAACCTTAGACTGTCTACTGTTGACCTTACCCCATACGTAAGAGGTCTGTAAGGGGCATGCATAAGCACCCCTATGTGCCTACTATCCCTGTCCTGCTGTCCACATTTATTTGTACCCATTTCCTATATTCATAATCATGGTCATTCTTATATCTGTTATATGAGCTTGACATAAGTAAATAAATTAGTAAATAAAAATAAATGTTTCAACTGCGATTATCTAATTCCTGAACTAAGTGGAACAGAAAGGAGGTAGACGTTTGTGCGTTGGGTTGCTTGAAGTTTGTTTATTTATGGCAGAGGCATCACAATTAAAGTAAGGCACACTGCATGACATAACATTTAGAATATAAAATACAAGATTAAAATATGTATAAGTTAAACATATCTTGCCCAGAAAGTAGCAACATTAAGTGCAGGTATACATATTTGCTGTTTCTGCATGTCACCACATTCACAAAGGGCGGAAGGCCCTGGATAGTCTCATGTTCAGAGTGTCTCTGGATCTTGTTGTACCCTTGCACAACCTACTCAATGATTTCCATACTTCCCAGCTTTTGTTAGACCCTGGTGACAGTTCCTCCACTGGTTCCATAGGGCGTTGGTTCTTTGTAGCTTTCCCTAGGCTAACTCTGTTTCCAAAGTCTTCAAAGTCTTCCATTGAAGGAAGCTAAGAAAGCTATTCCTGGATTTTAATCTAGGTACTTGAAGTAAAAGTAAGTAAATGAGTGAATAAATGAGATAAATGAGCTAGAATATAGATATAGACAGACAGCTAGATACGAGAGAGAGAGAGAGAGACAGACAGACAGACAGACAGACAGACAGACAGACAGACAGACAGAGACACACACACAGACACAGAGAGACAGAGACAGAGAGAGACAGAGGGAGACAGAAAGAGACAGAGAGAGAGAAAGAGGGAGAGATGATAGATAGATATAATTTTATATCACAAGCATTTGTCAGTTTTAGAAAAATACAATATACAATGCATCTTCACATTTCCCAAAACATTTCCTTTTGGTTTTTGAATTGCGTGCAAATTCAAATAAATGTATTGTCAAAAAAAGATCAGGACAAATAAGTGGATGTGGCCAAAACAAAAATGAATTGTAAATAAATGATTTGTAAATCTGTTTGGTAGGCAGGAATATTGAACTCAAAGTTAGGTTCAGTGACATGACCCCTAGGGATTGAACCATGTTATCCTCCAATAAATCCAATTGTCTGTATTGACATGATATATTGAAGCCATAAAGAAAGCATTCACCTGTTTTGACATAGGCTGGTCATTTTATCAATCAGCATTTTATGTGAACACAGCTATCTAGCTTTATTATGTTTGTCACTGGAAACTTGTTTTTACTTTTCACAGGAGCTGATTTTTTATTTTATTTCTTACCAATAAATCAAAGATACTAATATGACCATTACAGTTCTGAATATGTTTAATGTTAAATGCAGTGTCAAATTTAGCACTGTCACAAAATTGCGACAGAACATCAATGCTCAAAATGGTTGTGGATAGCTAGAATGACATTATGATATCAATCAATGGCAGTTCACCTATTTAGTACTGAGAACTGCCAATTTCCTATCAGATATTAGGTGATGGTAGGTGATTAATTGCTGTAACAATCACAACAATTCCTGCTCTGATATACTTGATGGCATCTGATATTGCATGCCACTGAATTGCTACTTCAGCATTTTGGCTGGAAGACAGTGATACTTAATTTAATTATCCATCAAATTATTCTAGCAAGAGACTATTCAAGCATAAAATCACCATCATGTAGGGAGAGAGATATTCATTTAATGACATTTTTAGCTCTAATGCACTTGTGCCTAATCCTAGAAATCATGTTAGCAGAGTAGTCCTTTTTTACGGGAAGAAGAGAGATGAACACCAACAAATATGAAGATCCATGAGAATATTCGCAGGCAAACATGATGCAAATCACTTTCATACATGCACCCATGAAGAGATAATTTAATATAGATCCATACTTTTATATCCACTGGGAACCCCTGCCCATATAATGCAGTATCAAAACATACAACACCTTGAAAGTATAGTACCACATTTCCCAACCACATTATGAAAAGGCCAAAGGCATATGGCACCAAGACATTCCCCACCAGCCTTAGTACATGCGGCAGTAGTCCGAATAGGATCAGAGAAACCTGTAGGAAAATGTTAAATTCCAATAAGAATTAAAACAATTGTCTCATATAAAAAATCCATTTAGGCTTCTTTAAAGACTATACTGGTCCAGTATTTTTTCCCCAACCTTGTCTATGTAGAATATCCAAAAGACTTACAAACTGGATGCAATGTTAGTTACTTTACTACAAATGACATTGTCTCACATTTGACAGCTGTCCTCCTTGGTCTTTGCTTAATGTGAATATCCATTTACCAATTCCATTTTTAATCTGGTCTAGGTGTCCCTTAATTCCAATACTTGCAAATAAAATTATATAGTCTGTCAATACTTCAAACCACTCAATGTCACATAAACATCTTACTTGAATCAAGCAGAAAAATCACCAACAAAAGGAGAACTAAGTGATGTCTGATGGTCTTCATAGGTGGAAATCAGGTGCAAATTCTGTAATACCTAAAAGTATGCAGTTGATTTAACTTATGCTCCAGGAGTGCCATTGCTGAAAACACCTTTATATTAATACAATTTTTAAAAGAAAAAAAGAAG
The DNA here is from genome assembly GCA_032468135.1 of Calamaria suluensis. Classification (NCBI taxonomy): domain Eukaryota; kingdom Metazoa; phylum Chordata; class Lepidosauria; order Squamata; family Calamariidae; genus Calamaria; species Calamaria suluensis. Next base: position 4,816 of record JANHFP010008464.1, on the reverse strand, counting down.
AAGCAAAAGTCAATTAGGTTGGTCTCTTAACTTCTTTAAAGTTAATTGACCTTAGGATATAATCCTGGATATATTCCTGAAGATAAATCATATTAAATTAATTAATGCATAGGTTTAAGTTAAATTAGCCTGACTCAATGGCCAAGACACTGAGCTTGTCAATCAGAAATGTTGACAGTTTGGCAGTTTGAATCCCTTAACAACAGGGGGCTGGATTAGATGACCTCCACGTTGCCTTCCAAGTCTGCTACTGTTAAAAGTTGAGTTAGAATTTAAATCATCTAAAGAGATAAGAAGGATCTGGATGAAATTTATTAACGTCAAATTATTCAAATCACCCAAAAAGTAACTTATCTAAAAAGCTGTAAATTTTGTGATGGAATGATTTAATCAAAAAAATAAGTGCTAACAATATGTTAAGAAAATGTATGCAATTGTTTTATATTGCTTGCAATGATACCATTTTTCACTGGATGTTGACAAAATTTGAAGGAAAATGAGTTCATCTTGTTAATGAAGTATACCAAATCCATGAAAATGCATGCAGATATAGTGTGATATATTTATTTGAAATATAATATTTTTAAAATGACAAATGTTTTCTTTTTATAATTTGCATAAATGGGTTTTTTACATTTTAAGAGTTAAGTCTTACTAGTCTTTTTGAAAAAAATACAAATGAATGTTAATACAACCAATACAATGGCCAGGACTGAATTTATATGGAAGCCCACTATGAAAAATTCAATCCTTCCATTTGGTCACAGATAAATGACAAACTAACCTGAATTATCTTACTCTTCCTCAGTCTTCCACTTTTACCAAATGTGATCTGCCCTATGTACAAAGTGGCTGTTATCTAAGTTATTTACCGAAAATATGGAAAGTCTCAACTGCTTCAACGTAGTTTCTTTCTTCCACTTTTCAGTCTTTTAAATACTTGTTACTCTATATTCCTCTTTCATTGAACTATTTATAGTGATTTAATCTTTCATTTTGATAGCCTGTCTGGATAGCTATGTCATGTGATGCTCAGCTGAGTCATCTCACATTTCTTGAACTATGATTTTAATTTTTTTTTTGCATGTCAGATTTAAATACCAAGTCCCTGCATTCTTATCTTCCTATCTACAACTGTTTTAAAAGTAAAACAGTTCCCAACATTTTGTCCTTCTTGTCTACTTGTTATAATTTACTTTTGAGTTGGGATTAAATTTTAATATGTTTCCTTTTGAAGTCTCAGCATCTGTTGTTCTTTCTCCATCATGATCACTGCCAATACCGGTTATCTGTTATCATCATGCATTTCCAGAAGACGCTTTCTCCCACATTAAAATCTTGAACTTTAATTAAACTTTGAACATCCACAGGAAGGAATATAGAGAAGAAGTCTAACTATATAGAAAGAAGAGGAAGGAATAAATCTGCAGTTTTGTACAATGTACCTATGTGGCAAGAATCCAGTTTTAGAAGAATGCACTTTTAGCCAGCAGATCAGATAGTTTTCCTTCACCCCATTTGCTAAATACACACAATACACAATACACATCTATATAATTTTATTGGTTTTTAGATAAACAGCAGCAGTAAAGGAAAAAAATATGAAGAGAAATAGAAATAAGAAAAGGAAAGTGTAAAAAGCAAAGTAGAATAATAAAGAAACAAGAAAATATACAGAACTTTCAACTTTACCTTCAATAATTATAAATAAACTCATTATCCCTGCTCCTGCTTGGATTTAAAGGAATTAATTAGTCCTTTTTCAGTTCTCAGAATCATAGATCATCACTTTATTTTTTCCATTTTTGATAAAAAGTCCATAAAAGGTTTCTAGAAGTATTTATTAAAGTTTCATCCCTGATGAAACAAGCCAGTTTTGCCATTTCTGTCAGTTTCTGTTTCCTTTTTTTAATTAGTAAAGTGCAGTAAAACATTTTTCATATTGGATAATAACAAAATGATCCAAATTCTGTTTTTAGCTGTTGCATTTTTATTACGACAGAACATGGAACATTAAATTGCATTGTTCATTGGTGTTAATAGTAATTAAAATATATAAATAGAAAATATATAAAGAACCTGTTAATGAATTAATTCAGGACTGATGAATTAATTGAACAAAAGAGCTTTGAAAAATCACAGTTTATCCTATAATAAAAGATAAGATCTCTCTGAAAATCACATATGGATTCATAACAGCACACATCTGTCTGTATGCATAAAGTATTATTTAAAGAAAGTTTCCAGAAGTTTCCAGGAATGAACCTGATATCTCATTGCTTGCAAAGCTGAGCACTGAGACAGAAAGCTTGTTCAATAAAGGAACAGTAAACGTCTTTACAATATGAAGAATTCTATGAATTTCTGATTTTTTCTGTATTAAAATCTAATCAACAAATAAATAATCAGTGTGGAACAACAAATAAATAATAACAAATAAATAAATAACAACAAATAAATAACAACAAATAAATAATCAGTGTGGAAAGATCAAACCTGGTTGCAAATAACTTGGGAAATGCTAATTTGACTTTTCTAGGAAGGGAGTTCTAAAATCAGGCATTATTACAGCAAAGGTTCCATTCAGCATTTACACCCATATATTTGATGGCTGATTTAATTTTAATATGATTTGAATATCTAATGTATAAGCAGAATAATACAGAAGGATATTGGTCAGATATCCTAAACAAAACAAAACAAAACAAATAGCTGCCTGTTATATTGTGCCATTGCAGTTCAGCACTGGCAGTAGAAAAATAGAGATATTAATAGAGGACCTATATAATCTTATATATATGTAAAAGTATGTATGTATGTATGTATGTATGTATGTATGTATGTATGTATGTATGTATGTATGTATGTATGTATGTATGTATGTACTGCAATTGTATGTATGTATGTATGTATGTATGTATGTATGTATGTATGTATGTATGTATGTATGTATGTATAAGCATAACTCTGGAACGCTTCAAGCAATTTCAACCAAGCGGGCCCAAAGAAGGCCCTTCCGCAGCCTGTTTTGGCTCACAGGAGGCTCACTACTAGGCCCAAAAAAAGCCCTGGGGTGTGTGTGGTTCATATGCACGTGCACGGGAGGCGGGAGGGATTAGGATGAAAAAATACCAGGCCAGCACCAGGTCATCAGCTCGTAAGCTTATAAAGTACAAAATGTTATCTCTGATGCAGAGTCAACATTCCCTTCAAGTGCAACCTCTTTAAGTGAGTCAGGATAGTTAAACTTTATTTCAACACAATCAATTTATAATAGTGTATGTTTTACTGTCTTTTAAATGTAGTTAAAGTTTGATACATCTGAAACTCCATAATGAGCAGGATGCACAATAGATTCATACCGCACAGAAGGGCCCATTACAGTATAGAAGCCAGTTCTTTTCAACTCTGGGAATTCTGGGAGTTGAAGTTCATTCCTCTTAAAGTTGCTAAGTTTGAAAAACACTGATTTAGGTCATTAACTCCAATAGTCTAACCAATACAGGAATACAAATCAACGTAGTCCAGACATATGGCTATTAACCTCCATTTGAGCATAGGCAATGAAGGTAGAATTACCATATTCTAGACAACAGCATAGAAATATAAGAAAGCAAGCAAGCAAGCAAGAATAGGGCAACCGACCATATATTTTAACTAGATGAGATTCATAGAGAAAGAAGTTTCTTAATCACGGTAACACAGATTGATGTCTGAAGATGAAGAATGGAACCTGGCCTCTTATTTCATTTAAACACAATAATGTATTCAATCCTTTTCATTTGGAAGGCCCAGTAAGGCTTGACCTCCAATGTATCTGAGTGAATCCTCAAAAAGAGCAAAGTATAGAGGTTCCTGGAACATGTTATCTACAATGCTTAAGTAACTTTACAACTGTTTTCCCCATTAAAAACAATGATGATAAAACATATGGCTCATTATTCTAATAAAGCTAAATTAAAGCTTCTATATTCATACTACACTGAGCATGAAGAGAAAAGAAGACCATGTACTGTTATTACAAAGTTCTACTTAAAGATGGATGGATAGATATAGTTATAGTTTATATCACAATATATAAATATATTCTTACATTATTTTCCCCTACTCCCATGCGCCCTGCCCTCTCCCATTCACTCCTCTTTCCTGCCCATTTTATGATCCTGGTACTTTGCCCCAAATCCACCAGGAGAAGGGAACATTAGGTACTTCCCCATTAGCATTCATTCTCCTTAATGGCTCAGGTGTTCCAGAGGTATGCTGGAACACACACACACAGACAAACATGAGGGGTGTTAGTGGTGTCTTTACCCCACAGTATTGGGAGCCTTTTTTCCCCCTACTCCCATGCTCATGATCCATGACCTCTCGCTTTTCCCTTCCAAGCTCTTTCCCAACCTGTCTATGATCCTGGCCCAAATCCATCAGGCACTTCCCCAATGGTGCACTGAAGAGCAAACATCATGACTGGCTTTGGGCCTTTCTTCCCCCTACTCCCTTACCCATTATTATTAATTAGATTTTTATTATTAATTAGATTTATATACTGCCACTCTCCTCACGGACTCGGGGCGGTGTACAGCCAGAATCATTTAAAATACACAATATATACAAATAAGTTAATTAAAATAGAATTAAATTGATATTAATGGCTATAAAACTATAAAATATTTAAATCTAAAATTCTTATAAAAGACATTCATTATTAAATTATTTAGAGTTAAAATACTAAGAAAAATTTACCCCAGGCCGGCAAGACGAAAAAGATGTGTTTTTAGCTCCCGGCGAAAAGTTGGCAAATCCGGGAGCCTTCTCA
>JANHFP010008461.1:3490-17432 GCA_032468135.1 Calamaria suluensis | reverse complement strand
GTGGTCCCTATTTTTTCTACTTGCATTTTTACATGCTTTCAAAACTGCTAGGTTGGCAGAAGCTGGGACAAGTAACTATATAAAATATTTAAAATATTTTAATTAGAGAGAAAAAAATCTGCTCATTATTCAAGGATTTCTCTGAATGATGTACAAGAAACATTTGTTACAGTCCACCCTACCTTATCTGAATATTGTTTAAGCAGATGTATATAGAAACTATTAGTATTTGTTTGATTGTTTGTTTATATGAAATCAAAACATAGCCAGCCATCTCAAAAACAAGCAACTCTGGTGTCATTCCACAGAGCTAAATAACATTAAAAACATAAAAACAAAACTAAAACAAACAATAGACAAAGTATATTAAATGATTGGAGTCCCAGGTCTTGGTTTATTCACTCTTTGGCATTGTACTTAACACAGAGAAGCGATTAAAGAAAAATGCAGATGAAGAGAGGAATCAGTTTAGATTGGACTGTCAAACTCTTGGCTCGCGGACCAGATGCGTCATGTGCTGGCCACGCCCACACCCGATTTAGCAAACGGGAAAAAAGTCCCAATACATCAAGCTGTGCCGCTGTGATGTGAGTTTGACACCCCTGGTCTAGAGTTGCTACAAACTATCTAAGTTCCACCACCCCCTTGAATTCCTTTGACTCTTTATCTAGGGCCAATTTAGTGCTAACCATCAGTTGACTAGTTTCTTGTGTGTAGGCATGAGCAATAAATCATCTTAACTGACACTCAGTGTGTGGCCCTGATTGTTCACAAATGGTCAGTGCCTTGAACATTTAGCCTAGGGTCGTCAGCAGGGATTTCAAATGATCCAATTACAAGGAGATGAGATAGGTAGGGGAAATTTGCATTCAAAGGGATCAAATAATGAATATATTAGTTAAATGCATTATTTATAATACCTTCTCTTAATGATATAAACCAAGTTTAAAGTGTAGTACTGACTAATTTTTGACTAGAAAATAAGCTTCTAATGATGCTTTATGTTACCTTTATCAGATTTCCTGTTAATCCACCCTATTCTGGTAACTGTCTCTGATTTTTTGTGTATTATTTTTTTTCCAAAAACAAAGAAATGAGAAAAAGGGCTCAAGGTATAACGAGCAGGAAAAAATGGATTACCAACCCACCTGAGAAATTGTGTGTAACACTGTCGTATCTGCTTATTATTGTGTGTTAATACATACAGCACATTCAGAAAGTGTTCAGACCCCCTTCACGTCTATCAATTTTGTTATGCTGCAGCCTGGTTCTACAGTTATTAAAAATCATTTTTCCCTCATTAATCCACACCCATAATGACAAAATGAAAACTGAATTTTAGAAATGTCTGTAAATTTATTAAAAAGAAAAAACTGAAATATCACATTGGCATAAGTATTTAGACCCTTTGCAACAACACTTGACGGTTAACTCTGGTGCCTCCTATTTCTCTTGATCATTGATGATATGTTTCTACGCCATGACTGCAGTCCACCCATAGTAAACTAAATTGATTAGACATTATTTGGAAAGGCCTTACAGCTGACCATGTATACTGTAGCACTGGGGCGTCAAACTCATGTCATGGCGGCATCACGTGACATATCAAGACTTCCCCCCCTTCCCTAAACTTGGTATGGGCATGGCCAGTGCATGATGCATCTGGCCCACAGGTTTGACAGCCCTGCTGTAGCAGAACAAAAACCATGAGGCCAAAGGAACTGCCTGCAGGATTATTGCAAGGCTGGGGAATGCTACAATAGAATTTCTGCTGCGCTGAAGGTACCTAATAGCCCAGTGGCCTCCATAATTGTCAAATGGAAGATGTTTGGCACAACTAGGTCTCTTCCAAGAGTTTGCCGCCCAGTCAAACTGAGTAAGGGGGACAAGGGCTTTAGTAAGAGAGGTGATCAAGAACCTAATGGGTACTCTGATTGAGCTCTAGAGCAAGAGTCTCCAACCTTGGCAATTTTAAGACTTGTGGACTTCAACTCCCAGAGTTCCCCACCCAGCAAAGCTGGCTGAAGAATTCTGGGATTTGAAGTCCACAAGTCTTAAAGTTGCCAAGGTTGGAGACCCCTGCTCTAGAGAGTCTGTGTGGAGATGGGACAACCATCACTGCAGCCCTCCACCAATCTGGGCTTTGCAGCAGAGTGGCTAGACGGAAGCATCTTCTTAGTACATAATACATGAAAGGCCACTCCAAGTTTGCAAAACAAGCACCTGAAGGACTCTCAGACTGTGAGGAACATGATTCTCTGGTCTGATGAAATCAAGATTGAATTGTTTGGCCTCAATTCTAAACATTATGTCTGGAGGAAACCAGGCACTGCTCATCACCTGCCTAATACCATCCCAACAGTGATGAAAAACAGTGTTTTTCAGCAGCAGGGACTCGGAGACTGGTCAGGGTTGAGGGAAAGCTGAATCCAGGGAAAATACAGGGAGAGGTTAATGAAAACCTGTTCAACAAAGTGCTCAGGACTTCAGACTGGGCCGAAGGTTCACTTTCCACATGACAATGTCCTATGCACACAGCCAAGGTAACACAGGAGTGGCTTAGGGACAACTCTGTGAATGTCCTAGAGTGGACTGCCCAGAGACCTGACTTGAACCAGTGGTGGCTTGCTCCCGGTTTGGTCCAGTTCTTGCGAACCAGTAGTAAAACCGGTGGAAGGCTCCACCTATACACCTGGATATTACCGGGAACAATCTGTGCGTATGCAAAAGCGTACATGTGCTTCTGTTGTGAACCAGTAGTAAAGGTAAGTGGAATCCACCCAACTTGAACCCTATTGGAAAAATCTTGAGGGACCTGAAAATGGCTGTCCACTGATGGTGCCATGCAACCTGATTGAGCTTGAGATTTGCAAAGAAGAAAATCCCCAATCCAGATGTGCAAAGCTTGTGTCATCATAACAGACTTGAGTCTGTAATTGTTGTCAAACGTGTTTCAAGAAAGTACTGAGTAAAGGGTCTGAAAACTCATGCCAATGTGATATTTCAGTATTTTTAAAATAAATTTACAGACATTTCTAAAATTCTGTTTTCACGTTGTCATTATGGAGTACTGAGTGTAGACTAATGTGGAAAAAATGAATTTCAACAACTGTAGAATCAGGCTGCAACATAACATTTACAAAAGTAAAGGGGGTCTGAATACTTTCTGAAAGCATATTATCTTCATATGATAGGCATCTCACTGGCTGTATTTTTTTATAAATTTTATTTACAATGAAAAGTTATTTACCACACTTCAGCAAGCTTATGATCAACACTTTAGAGGAAGAGTTAACTGTTTAAAGGTAAAAGTTCCCCTCGCACATATGTGCTAATAGTTCCCAACTCTAGGGGGTGGTGCTCATCTCCATATCAAAGGCAAAGAGCCAGACATCTCTGTAGTCATGTGGCCATCATGACTAAACTCCAAAGGCACATAGAATGCTATTATCTTCCCACCAAAGGTGGTCCGTATTCTTCTACTTGCATTTTTTACGTGCTTTCAAACTGCTAGGTTTGCAGAAGCTGGGACAAGTAACGGGAGCTCACTCCGTTATGCAGCACTAGGGATTCAAACCGCTGAACTGGCAACCTTTCAATCAACAAGCACAGCATCTTAGCCACTGAGCCACCACATCCTGTAATAACTGTTTAGCATTTGTTAAATCATGAAAAAGGTTTTATTATATAGATACATATACACAAAGTTAAAATTTCAGTGAATAGCATCATTTCAAACATAATTAAATGGGACATCAACTGTAGATCATCTGATACACAGAAGTCTCAGAATGAGAATTAGTGTTTTTCTTATTTTTTCCCATACATCGCTCCCAATTTTACTTGCTTACACATAATTTCATTTTCCTTTTAAAATGCTAAGACACTCATATAACATTTACACATCTCATACAAAATTCAATATACATTTTAGGTAGGAGTACAGTTATACAAATATATACAAAATAGATATTATTTGTAGTTAACATATTTGATCAAATTCATTAGCAACATGTCAAAAACAAATGCACATAAATGTTGACAAAAGTTTTCAATCTGTTAGAATGAAGTATGACCATTAATTATATAAAATAGCACAAATAGAGGCTTTAGATTAGAAACTTAGTCTCCAGTAGTTGAAGTTAATTAAAAATAAGACACTCAAAATAATCAGATATTCCATATCTGATATTTCTAACGTGCACACATCCATCTTGATTGCAAATTGCTTATGGAAAATAGTTGTTCACAGAGCATTAAACTATTGCACGAGATAGTTCCTTCTGAAGAGTAATGATTTTCCATATTTATGAACAGCAGCTATGGTTCTTGAGAAGGCAACAATTATGAATGCACATCTTCTAGCATGAGAAACGTACAAGGAATAGTAATACTGTTAGAGTTGTCAACCACCCTATATCTTCTCAGTCTAGTGGATGGCAATAATGTCAAAGAGAAAGATTTGGCAAACACAGATGGAGATATGCTGTGGCATCAGATAAGATGCAAGGACCAAGTCAACTTGAGTGCTTAGTGCTAATTTTCTGAATTATGGAAGAAGCTCTTCGAGAATGAAAGCCAAACTTTTCAGAGTGATCACACCGTAGTAGAATAAGACTCCATTCTTTTTTTATTGTTTTCCTTCTCAGTATTTGTGCTCAGTGATTCAGTGTTTTCAGTATCGCTGTCACTACTGTCTGCCCCTGTTGGATTCCGCTCCATGTGACCAGTTCTGCTGTGCAAATGAAAATGGATCCCATGTTCTTGAATGTGGTTGGATATAAAATCTTCATCTGAAGAATGCAGTGATTCATCATCTCCTATCAAATGGTTCACGATATGAATCCCATCAAAAGTGTTTGTGCTTGGAAAAGTTTTCTTACTTTTTAAGCATGTGATCTGTTAAAAGAAAAAAAAGAGAGCATTAGAGAACAGGTCCTTTGTCCTCTTTGTTTCTAGCTGTGGACCAATCACTGTTGGATTATGGGCTGCAATTACAAGAGAAGAGTTTCAGTATATGCAAGCCATTGCTCATTCTGTTTTAGAAGAATTTGAAACAAGTGAAAATATTATAAGACTGTAAACTGGTCCTGAATAACTTTACACAATGACGGCTTTGAAGAAAACATTCCAATGATAATCATGATTAATTAGACATTTGGGGCATTGAACTTTCTGAAATTGTTCATTATTGAGATGCATTTCAGTCTCATCATTCAAGTTACACATGAATCATTTATAGTACTGGGAAACACAAACATCAACAGTCTTGAGCTATACAGAAAAGAGCACAAAGTTTTGTGGATGTAGGGTTGCATTTTGGCTTTGGTGCATCATAGCCTGATTCTCAAAAGCATCTGGGGGATTCAGGGCAAAAACCAGTTGCAATTTCATTTATGTTTAAGTTTGAGTTAAAAATGAATTTAGTTATACTAACGATTATCATTTGACAATAACTGTGGTGACCCCTGGGGACCTCAGGCTGTGTATTTTGTACAGCTGTTTTGTTATGTTTTGGAATGTTCTGCAAATATTTACTTCTTACACCTTTATAAAACCTATTATTTTTATTTTATTCTTATGCCTGATCATCTGAGAACATGACAATGCATACTTAATGTTGATGTTAGAATATTGTAAGGAATTCTGTTGACATTATTTAGAATGAAAAGTACTTTGTCCTTTCCACTAGGCATAATTAAACACTGCACTTAAAAGTCCAGACATGCCAATTAATATAACATTATTAATTAATGAGATTTAAAATATTTACAGCTTGTAGGCAATAGAGCTAATATTCCAAACAAAATGCCTGTTGAGAATGAGAATAAATTGTGTTCTAGAAATTTTAAAGCCCATTTTGCTGGCTTGATTCTAACAAGTATTTCAGTGCAAGTGTCTTTAGGAAAGAACTATGCCAACCACTAATTAGGTCTAAAATGAAAAGTGTACACACTCAATACCTCATGCACAGGGTCTTAAATAAGATGTTGAACCATAAATAGTGAGGAACCATTGAAAACATGCATCATATGTTAAAATCATAAACTTGAAATTACAACAGAATTACATGATGCTCAGAATAAAATATGGGACAAGATGTCCCATTTTAAGACTCTTTGTTTTAGTAAGAAACCCCATTATAATGAGAAATAGTTTTTGGAAAACCCCAGGAGTCTTGCCCAAATTAGATACCCCACAAACAAGATTGCAGCATTTTCAAATTCAAATTTGGTAGACTATGTCAGCGTTTAGGAACTCTAACAGCTCCAAAGTCAATAGGAAATTGCAATTTAGTAAGATCTGAAGAGTCATGTGTTATCCATCTCTCCTTTAAGCACTATCAATTTGACTTGGACAGTAATGTCCACTAAACTTTGTGAAGTTTTTTCCCCCAAACATTAAAATGGAAATACCCATCTGCATGCAAATTGTCATTAAGTTACCTACAAACTATCTCAGTGTCATGTAATATTTAAAAGAAATTGAAAATAATTTCGGAAAAGCTTTTGACTTTTTCTCCTGCTGATATTCTTTTTAAAGCCAAATTATCAAATTTTGGCAGAATCAAATGCTGATCTTTCAGTAGTCAAGGTGTAGTACGGTAGAGAAGCTGAAACAAACAGCAATATCAGCCACACACCCTGCTTGGTTTCAGTTACTGCACTGCAGACTGGAAATTATCCTGAAACAAGAAATAAAGCAGGAAGTGCGAGACACATTCTTAAGATGACCAGATGCTAAATATCAAGACGTCTTTAAAAATATGTCCTATTGGCTTTGGATCTCTCAAATGTTAACTGTGGCTTAACAGTTGGACATGGAAGTCATCCTTTCCAGGGCAGTAAAGTATACAAGGAGATGATGACCTTAAAAGTAATGGTGGGCAGGAAAAAATATCCAATTCTGGCGAAAGCATGGCAACAGAATGGAAATGTTTTCTGCACCAACAGCTGAAGAAATACCCACTGTATAGAAAAGAAAATACCCAGTGTATAGAAAAGTGTATAGAAATGGAAGAAGGCCATGCTTTAAAAAAATTATTTGGAAGAAATGTGGGCTGTGGAATAACTAAGAAAGAATATTTGGATATTTCAGAAAGCTACTATTGAACAGGACTCTTGTTCTTTGCAGTGCTAGCATAAATCTGAGTTTCACATCTAAAAGTGATGGGCAGGTAGATTACAAGTATGACAGAACATGGGCTTTTGTACGTTTGGAATGAAAGGGGTGATCCAGATGGCGTGGATAAAGGAATAGAAACATCAACCAGTCAAGTCTCTTTCTTAATTCCAGATGAACTTCATAAATAGGTCCATGTAGTTTTCCTGACAATATATGCAACTGGTTTGCAACTGCTTCTTTTCAGATTTTTTTTTAAGCATCCCAATTTAGCCTCCAGCACTGGGATTCCATGGTGGTCTCCAACCTACATAGTAACCGAGTCTGACCCCACAGTACTTAGCTTTTTAAGATCAGCCAAAGTTAACTAGATGCTGGATAGAGTGCTTTAGCTTAAGCATCAAATGTAGTTGGCCAAAACCACAGGCTACTATTATTACCCTCAATAACCTGTATCTTAAATAATGTTAGCAGTAATGACAACTGATTTCCCTACCAATGCCTCCAGTCACTTTGGAAAATGCAGAATTAAGAAGTGAACCAAGGGACCTACAAGCCCACATCTGCCACACTGAATCTGGTTAGCTTCTTGAGAACACAACATAGCCATGCTCCAAAAAGACAGAAATTCATATTCCTTGAACTTTTTTACAACATGCTCTTCTTACCTGTAGTTGACTGTTACACCCAAACATAAGCAAGAAGAAAAAGACAGCAGAGAAAAAAAATTAGAAGTATTAAATCATGTGAATCTGAATTTTAAATGCAAATAACCAAGGCAGCCATATAAAATTCAAATGCTCTAAAAATATTATCAATGGCCAATGTGTTAATGGGGGGGGGGGGAGAATACAGTACAATTACAAAAATTCCTTAGTTCGAAGTTTTCTTTCACTTGAACAACAACAGAAAGACTATCTTACCATACAGAAATTTCTAAGAACATATGCTGAAGAACTGTTACTCCTATTATAATTGGAAGTGCACTTTAGTGATGGTGTTACGAATTGTCAAAAGTCTGTGATTTTATAGGTTTAGAATTTAACCCATTTGAGATGTTTCCACCAACTTCTATTACGTCCAAATATAGAAAATATGCACTCTGGAATTATTTACAGTTTCTGTTGCTCTGATGCACATTGGTTACCCCAAAATTAAAAGGTAGGCAATGCAAAGAGACCCATTGCATCATATATCTTTTGGTGCTCTATTTGTGAAACATTGAGCACCGATGATTAATCTGCACTGTGAAAGCTATGCAACTGTTTGTCTGTGTAATTTCGTTTTGTACCTACAGTTTGCATGTGAAGCTTACTTACAGAGCTTGTTCTTTTCCTGATAGCAACACAATTAGGAAGCACACTATTATTACCAAGAGATAAAAAAGCAACCCTACCAGTACAAAAAAAATACATAATCTGAAGGAGCCTGTTAGCAGCTTTTAGACTGACAAACTTTATTAAAAAGCAATCTGTGTTCATGAACTGTGGTTCACCTCAACAGGTGCTCATGCCTTTTAATAAATTGTTAATCTCAAATCAAACCAAACTTTTATTAGGGGCAAATAATCTGAAATTGTGAATCTGAAAAGGTGCCAATGGACTCCTTCTGTTAGCTGTTGGCTATCATAATTGGCCTAACACTACAATATCTCAATATTTGGTACAATATCCTCCTACAATATCTACTCAGATTATCTCAATAATTGTTGTCCAGGTGTGTAGCAAAAGAACCAAAATGCTGAATTGGTCCTAAAGCAAGCTGCCATAAGTAAATAGCCATACTTGTAATATCTTCTGGTGAGCCCCCTTGCTGTTGGTCTATACCAGGGGTCTCCAACCCAAGCCATGGTTCACAACTGGACCGTGGAAGAGATGGGGCACACATGAAAGTCCGCTCACACAAGAGGTTGTAAGTGTGGACGCATGAAGCTTCACTCGCCCAAGCAAGTTGTAACTTCGAAAAAAGTCACTAAATGAATTGCTGTAAGTCAAGGACTACCCGTACAGGCAATGTGACTGGATAACTGTATTGTATAATAGTCATTTTATTTTCCTTTAACTCACGCCATATCTTGAAAGGAAAACTATTATACCGCATGATTTAACAAGAGGTAACAAATATGTTTAGTAATGAAGAATTCTCATGGCATATGTCATACAAATGAGATCCATAATCAACTCACACATATTATTTCAGGCAAAAGCTGCTATTAATGTGAACCATTCGCAATTATTGCATTTATCTGAAATAAAGAACGTATTTCTTCCCGAAAAATTCACCTTTAAAAGGGAATAGTCAATTTAGATTTCCTGACAATACTCGTAAGATGTGGGTAGGGCATATACTCACTGCAACAAGAATACCGATAGCACAGAATTGGAAACTTCCGGAAACACCAACAAACTTACAAGTCATACAAATTTTTTTTCAAACAGCTGAATCAGATAGATTAACCATGAAGCTCAAAGAGAAACAAGAGACAGAGTTCTACAAAATCTGGGATAGGTTATATCAGTGGTTGGTAGTGAAGCAAAGAGCGTAAATATGAATAGTTTGTATAAAGATGAATCAGAAATGAATTTATATAAATAGATTATTCTTGCTGGTTTCTCCCAGAAAGAAGGAGACACGCGACTCTCGTTAGATGAGGAATGCAGTATTTAATTGTCCAGGGCAAACAACAGCAGGAAACAATGAGAAATCAACGCTAACCAGGGTTAGCGTATACATGTTATATGCTGTTGGCCCCGCCTGTGTACGGTCCCTCCACCAATCCGCCGCTGCGCTCCGGTGCACGCCCTTCACGTTGGCTCCCAGCCACCACACCCTTAGTTCCGTGTCCGTCCCCCCTCCCTCCTATTAGCTGCTGGAAGTGTAGCAGGTGCCGCTGATGCCTCTCCTCGGGTCCTGCGCTCAGCACCCATGTCGGGCGGTCCCGACATACCGCCCCCTCTACCAAGGCTCGTCCTGTACAAATCAAAGAGACAAAAGAGAGGGTTTGTTAGGGAAGCAGTGATGGTATGCATTTATCAAACAGGTAGCATTTATGTTAGTGCTTTTCACCCATGATGCCTCCGTAAGAGGATACTCTTTCCATTTTATTAAATACCATAACGCACGACGGGTTACTCTGGAATCTAGGATCTTTTCTACCTCATGGTAATCCTCATCTACAGGTCCAGGATAGGTATAGGGAAGGATGTTAGGGTCTTTTACTTGCCCTTTTAATAATGATACATGGAATACGGGGTGTATTCTATGCATTCTACGAGGTCATGCCAGTCATCCTGCTGATATCGTACATACGTACGTAGATATCGCTCTACCATGGCGTTGGCTCGTTCAGCCACTCCGTTCGTAGATGGATGGTAGACGGTACTCAATCCTTGCTCGATACCCATGGTCTTTAGAAATGAACGCCAGAAACAGGCAGTGAACTGCACACCTCTATCGGATATAATCCTTTTTGGGCACCCATGTAAACGATAGATGTGGTGGATAAACAAGGATACCAGTTTACGGGCTGAGGGTAACCCTCTGCATGGGAGGAAATGGGCCTGTCTAGAAAATAAGTCCACTACCGTCCAGATTACTGTACATCCTTTGCTTTCGGGCAACTCTACTACAAAATCCATGGAGATTTCCTCCCATGGTTGACTCGGTGTTGCTACCTGTTGCAATAAGCCCCAGGGGTTTCCTGTCTTAGGCTTGGACATAATACACGGTTCACATAGTCTAAGGTGTTGTTTCACGTCCTTCCTCAACCCTGGCCACCAAAACTGCCACCGTAAAAGATGAAGGGTTTTTAGAATGCCAAAATGGCCACCTAGTTTACCCCCATGTCCAGACCGTATTACTTTAGGTCTTAAGGATACAGGGATGTAGAGACGGTTACGGATCCAAGCTAGCCCATCTTTCCACACGATTTGTTCTGTCGTGGTCTTAAGCCACGGGTCCAAGGGAATAGCCTTCCGTAATTGTACCCGTAGATCTCCATCGTCCGTTCCTTTGGCTTGACCTGTCGATATGATGGGTTGTACCCATCCTTCACGTCGACTGTGGTACTCCGGTTTCCGAGACAAGGCATCTGCCAAGAAGTTTTGTCCCCCCGGTACATATCGCAAGATAAAATTGAACCGTCCAAAGTATTGGGCCCACCGTACCTGCTTAGGGCTCAGGTTTCGCATTGATTGCAATGCCACTAAATTTTTATGGTCCGTCCATACTTCAAAAGGCTGTGAAGTTCCTTCCAGCAAATGTCTCCAGGTTAAAAGAGCCCACCATATGGTGTACGCCTCTTTCTCCCACACTGCCCAGTTCCGTTCGGTCGGGGAGAACTTCTTAGACATATATGCACATGGGTGTAAGCGTTGCTGTTCATCGCGTTGTAAAAGAACCGCTCCAACAGCCACATTGCTTGCATCAGCTTGCAAAATGAATTGTCTCTCATTGTCTGGGTGAGCTAGAATAGGTTCGGCCGAGAACAGGGTCTTGAGCCGATCAAATGCCTCCTGGCATGCTGGGGACCACAATATCAAGGCAGATGATCTAACCATTTTTCCTTTTGTTTTTAATAACTCGGTAAGGGGTAAAGCGATGTGAGCGAACCTGGGGATGAATTGTCGGTAGAAGTTGGCAAACCCCAGGAAACCCTGGAGTTGTTTGCGGGTTCTAGGAGCTTGCCATTTTACCACCGCTTCTACTTTCGTAGGGTCCATAGCAATCCCCGTAGGTGAGATGATATACCCCAGGTAGCTAAGTGAGGGTTTATGGAACTCACACTTGCTGAGTTTGACAAACAGGTGGGCCTCCCGTAGTTTCTTCAGTACTCGCCTTACGAGGGCGATGTGTTCGTCCAACGAGGGGGAGTAGATTAAAATATCGTCAATATATACTAGCACCCCCTGGTACAGGAACTCGTGTAGGACGTTGTTGATGAAACGCATGAAAACCCCCGGGGCCCCTTGCAACCCAAAAGGCATGACGGTGTAAGCGTAGTTCCCCAGGGGACATGTAAACGTGGTCTTCCACTCATCTCCTTCTTTGATTCGGATACAATGATAGGCCTCCCTCAGGTCTAGTTTGGTAAAGACCTTGCCAACCCCTAGTGTGGTTAGCAATTCCTTAAAGAGGGGTAGAGGATAGGCATCCCCTTGACTGACCGCATTCAGCCCTCGGAAATCCATGCATAAACGCAGACCACCATCCTTCTTTGGTCTGAACATAACGGGGGCAGCCATAGGAGACGTGCTGGGCTGGATAAACCCCCATTTGAGGTTTAAATCAACGTAGTGCCTTAGCTCCTTTAGCTCAGGACGGGTCATCGCGTACATACGGGTTTTTGGAAGTTGAGTCCCCGGAAGTAGCGTGATAGCACAATCAGTGTCTCTATGGGGAGGCAATTGATTGCACTCCTGCTCCCCAAACACGTCTAATAAATCATGGTAAACAGCAGGCACCTTCTCTGCTAATACATCCGGGCTTTTGCCACATCGCTCCGTATCACGCACGGGGCGGGGCTCCGAAACCATCGGGAAGCTTAATCTGCGGAACCCCTCCTCCCACCAGATAATTGGTTTTCTTACATCTAACCAGGCTAGACCTAAAATGATGGGTTCACTCAATGAATCAACAACAATGAACCACATGATCTCTTGATGCTCCCCTATGCGCATTTGTACTGGTTCCGTCACCATCCTGGTAAGACCACCCCCCAGAGTGGACCCGTCCATCTGGGTAAACCGAATGGGAATATGTAAAGGGCGCACTTTCAGTTGCAACTCCTTCACTAATGGTCCACTGATGAGACATCGTGTACACCCGGTATCGACAAGAGCCCCCTGACTAACCCATGCTCCTGTCGAACGGTTACATATAGTCACAGTAATAATAAATGGTGGTACCTCACCACCGATGAGAGGGTCATCCAGGTCCTGGATAGCATCATCCTCAGCTGCCTCGCCAAACCGCTCTCCGGATTCTAACGCTCTGATGGGACCACCCCGACTGTGGCATGAGCTCGTTGTGAACGTTCGTACCCTCGCCACCGGGCACGTTGTGGTTTCGATTGGTGGTTTACCTTAGTAGTCGGGGTGGCTGGTGGAAGTGGACAGTCCACCGCTCGGTGACCCGGCTGGTCACACCTAAAACAACGAAAAGAGGGACGCCTCCCTAACACAGGTGCAGTGCGCTCCGCCACAGGCTGCACCTTTTTCGTATCTACTGGTGGCCTTGTCTGTGGTTGGCCTCGTCCTGAGGACCCACCCCTTCCAACCTGGCGTTCCCTGCACAGCCCCATATCCAATTCCACCAACGCCTTCTACCAGGCTGTCAGCTGGGGGGGGTAGACCCCGTTATAGACATACCCGCTGTAATCCGGGATCAAGACCGGCTTTAAAATGATGGCGAAGCAGCTTCTCCGGCCAGGTCCCCACCTTTGCGGCTACCCTCTTAAAGTCCATCACATAATCCTTTGCGGGTCGACCCCGCTGGGCTACATCCAACAATTCCTCCTCAGCCATTTCCCCTATTGAATCATCCTGAAAACGGTTGTACAGAGCTTCCAGGAACAAGCCAACATCAGATAGGATCTTTGAGCATTCACGGTGAAGCACGGCCACCCACTCAGCGGCCTCCCCTGAAAGAACTGCTACAACAGCCGCTATCCGTGCCCAATGGGAAGGATATAAACTCCCATAGGTGTTCATGTGGGCTATCGCCTGGCCCATAAACACAGGTAGGCGGTCAGGATCCCCATTGTAGTTAGCCTGTAGGGGAGGCGGACCCCAGATGGGCTGAGGGGCTATCCCCGCCACCC
>JANHFP010008460.1:171925-186531 GCA_032468135.1 Calamaria suluensis | reverse complement strand
AATGATCTGACCATGACAGGGGCTCAATGACTATATCCCCTAATCTCAGATCACTCTGCCACTGTTCAGAGACATAAATAAGATCCAGCGTGTGTCCCCCGGTAGATGTATATTGATGTTCTATAGGAGGTTGGAAATGATTAACTTATGCTCATACATGTGATCTTATTATGAGAATATGATAGAATATGATAGAATATGATAGAATAGAATAGAATAGAATAGAATAGAATAGAATAGGAGTTATAGAGTTAATTAAACCCTATACCATTTTAGACAAATTGTTGTCCAATCTCTTCTTAAAATCTTCCAGTGTTGGAGGATTCACAACTTCTGGAGGCAAGATGTTCCACTGATTAATTTCTAATTTGCTACAAATGTTAAGTGAACTAGTGCAGTTGTTAAGCTGATGACATGATTGTTAAGTGAATCTGGTTACCCTATTGATTTCAGAAGGTCGCAGAATCACATGATCCTGGCACACTGCGACCATCATAAATATGAGTCAGTTGCCAAGCATTCAAATTTTCATCACATGATCACTGGAATACTTCAATGGTCATAAGTGTGAAAAGTAGTCCTAACTCACTTTTTCCAGTGACATTGTAACTTTGAACGGTCACTAAACAAACTGTTGTAAGTTGAGAACTACTTGCAGCAACTAGCTAAAAGCCATGCAGTGAATTTCCATGGCTGGACTAAACTCTTTCCAGATCTAGTCTACTCCTTAAGCATACTTGTCAATATATCAGGTGATTATCAGAAATAGAAACAGAGGGCCACATAGAGTATACCACCTGAAAAAGTTATTTATTTATGCTTATTCATCTTCCCCAATGTGCATTCTGGCTTCTAAAGCTTAAAGAGAGAAGTCAAACAAAACATCACTCCTGAAACTGAAAATAGAGTTTTCCATTTCAGCCAATAGAAACATAAAATTATAGTACAGTAAGTCCTTAACTTCCGATCACAATTGAGACTGAAAAGCTTATCATTAAGTGGTAAAGTTGTTATGTTAGGTATCATATAACGGCATCCAATTTCACAACCTTTTCTGACACAATTGTTAAGCAGATCACCCATGTTAAGTGACTGTGACTTGTATACAACCTCCAGGCAGCTTCCTCATTGACTTTGCTTGTTGGAAGCTGCCTGGGAAGGTCACAAATGGCATCCAAATGACTGCAGAACACTGCAGTCACAGGGATGCTGCAATGATTCAAAGGGTTAACACTGGTCATTGTAACTTCAAATGGTCACTAAATGAATGGTCATTAAGCAAGGTATTGAGTAATGATAGCTACCTATCTTTTAACTTGCAATTTGCTGCACATGGAAAATAGCAAGGAAAAAACCCTTGCAGGTTGCAGTTTGGCATCTGTTTCTTTAAGCCATTGAGTTGGATAGATTGGTCACATTTGGCATGATATTAACCTCTTTGGACTTTCTTTTTGTGCCCTATGCTATGTCACAAATCCCATCATGACATAATGAGAAGTCAAAGGTTCACATGTTTCAGATAAGGTATATATTTCCTTTTCTGGCTGGCTTTATAATTCTCCCCTCAGGCAAATATGAGGAACTGAATGTCCTTTCAGAATGAGGGTGGTTGGTTTTTTTTTTTGCAGATTTCTCTTTAGGCAAAATACAACAAAGAGAAAACGCAACTGCTCCATGTAACAACAGCTGTTGCCTTCAGCATTTAAATCACAGAAAAAAAGACCTGAATTGATGCAAGAGACATCTTTAAAAATAGAACTCTGTTCTTTATAAGAGCAACTCTTGCCTTTAGCAATTAAGCAGTCCTTTAACATGACAAACTGTTTTAGAGAAAAACCCTCTATTTCTGCAAATACTACTCAAATCCCAGAACACACTGTGCTTTCTGGTACTTCATGTCTAAGCAATTTCAACTATGTCTTTGTAAGTGCTAGCCAGAGCAATACACACATTAGTCACCCATACTTTATTCACACAATGTGAGCTTTGCAAAATAGTTCAGACAGGAAGCACAACCAACTTACTTTACTAAAAGATTATAGAATCTTGCAAATCTGAAAGTACATCTCTCCCTTTTATCTTTTCAGCCCAAAGAACTAGGGAGTGTCAAATGCTTGATGCCATATTAACCAGATCATGAATTTCTCCAGTTATTCCTACCACGTTGAAGATTTGTGGCAAACATTTCTAGCTCTTTTGAATGGAGAAATTGAGAGAACACATGTAAAAAAATTGCTATTAGGTAGATTTTTCAGGAGCCATTAGCCACAATTTGCCATCCATGGCTTATGAATCTTAGACTACCAAAGTATGCAGAAAGACCATCACCTTTGTTCTCTAGCATTATGAACTTATCATTGGCCAGGGCCTTTTGGAAAGAAGATACAGCAATAGATGACTTGGGCTGATCCTGCTGGTAGGGTGCAGTAATACTCCAAATGAAGTATTCAGTTGGATCCTAAAGATGTGGCGTAACAGACTTCCTTAATATTGTATACAGTTCTGACAGCCAGTTTCGTTTTACATAGAAATTATAACTTCAGTTCACTGGAAATAATGTGAATAATATAATTTTTAACATATCCTACTAATTTTTCAGATTCGATTGAATAGTCGTGGACTTATCTATTCTGTGGGCTTGTTGCTGGCCTCAGTTTTTGTCACAGTAAGTATATCATTCTTTTTTTAAAGGAATTGTAGGCATATTGGCCATGAAGGGGGAAGAATCTAAACTCCACAGAGGCAATACCTGTGATCTTCAAACTGTATCAGTACCAGTTCCCATGTTTAGAAGGAAAGCAAAGGAGCATTCAGACCTGCAGATTGGATCTTATCAGATTGTACCAAGGATGAAACCGAACAGTTTCTTAAATCAGTGTGGTTGAGAAACATAATATGTGATATCATAAATCTGTTAGATTGTTCTCATAAGCATCTTTTTGTCAAGGAACTTTGGCCAGATGATTGTTGCTCTTGGAAGAGGAAATGCTGCTGATTTATAGCAGGGATTAATGGAGCGAAGAATATTCACAATGTTTCATAGATATGGGAGAGCCAGCTCTAGATTTATATAGAAGTAATGGTTTTCTTTCTATTCCCAGGTGTTTGGAGTTCATTTGAACAAGTGGAAGTTAGATAAGAAGCTGGGGTTTGTGTGCCTTTCCCTCTATGGAATCTTCTTGTGTTTCTCCATCATGACAGAATTTAATGTCTTCACTTTTGTAAATTTGCCTATGTGCAGAGATCATTGATCCTATGAACAGTCTGTTGAGAGGCAACTTCCTTCTGTACCAGTGCAATATGAAAATAGTTGGCATTTCCAAGCAGGTTGAGGTCCCCTATGAAGGCTATGAAGTTCAGTTGGGCCTCTTCTTATCTTGGCTTAGTTTCTTTCTAAGCCATCTTTTCACACATACAGTACAAACACTCACCTGGAAACCACCTATATTGATGTGAAGATTTACAAATTCAGAGAGTTTCATGGGAAAACTTTTATCTGGCTCTGAGCCAGAGAAACTGAACTATTACAGTTTTTTTAAGTTATTTGATGGAAGACTAATTTATGAATTGAGACTATAGCTAAGATACAAAGAAGAGGGTACATTGCATTGACTGCTTTTGGAGAAAAACGAAAGGGATTTACTTTATTCTTCTTTCCTAAGAAAGTTTCCTTGCAGCTTATCTACTTTGCAGAATATTACATCTCATTGGATGATTCCGATGTCATAAACAGCGCTGTGAGAACTGAATTCCAGGTACTTATATAGGAATGGACCTGTACTTTTCAGAAGTAGTACACAATGACTTCCTTATGGGAAGAAGAGTTTTGGGAGGAATCTTACCTGAATTCAGACTGTAGAAATGAACATTACTGCCATTTTATTCTTAACAGCAGAATGTGATCACTAGGTTGTTTAGAATATTTCCAAGCAATAGTTTTAGGCCTATTGGCCCCGGCAGACTCATGGGATGAAGTCCTGGTTTTTAACTTGATTAGTGCCAAGAAAACTACATGGATATATCCAAATGTGACTCAAAGGAGATTTAACATTTTTTTCCTTTTAATTTAAAATACAATGCCTGGACTAATTTGTTATGGGTTCTCGTTTATTGAAACTATTTCTTTAGCACTTTTAGATTGAAAAGTATTTTATGACCCTCCCTTTCCTCTTTATTCTGGCAACAGTTTGTTAAGGTAAGCACTAATAATATTCCTGTGTCTTAAAAAATAATGCAGTTGAAAAAGTCTGTATCCCCGCACATATCAACTTCAGGATTAAGTCCTTAAGTCCTGAACCAAGACTGTTTTGATACAAAACAACATTCAGATATTTGGATCATCAGACTATCTACTAATGTATAGAGACTGGAGAAAAGGAAATGGATGTAAAGGGACATTATTAGTTGAGAAGGCAATATAA
Organism: Calamaria suluensis; assembly: GCA_032468135.1. Lineage (NCBI taxonomy): Eukaryota > Metazoa > Chordata > Lepidosauria > Squamata > Calamariidae > Calamaria > Calamaria suluensis. Next base: position 182,110 of record JANHFP010008460.1, on the reverse strand, counting down.
GTACATGGCACATGTTTTAAAACAATTAGTTGAAGACACTGGTTTGTAAAAAGCATATTTTGCACATATATTATTGCTGATGTTATCATTTGCCATTCTGTGAAGGATACACTGGACCTGGGTGGGCACATTATTGTTTTTCCTTTTGTATCCCACTGGGTGGTTTGCTTATGCAAATCCTATTTTAGGAATTTTTGTTGGTGGATTCTTCTTGCTATTTACCACAAAATTGCATAGCACTTATTTTACTTTTCTTGAACCTTGGACAGAGAGGATTAAATTTTGACAAACTGAGAAAGCTATGATAAAGTCCCCATTCAATGTCCAATTGACTCTGCTGTCTTTAATGTGATTTGCTCTATTCGCTTGGGAAATCCTGAAGACACATCAGCTTCCATGTAGACCTCATCCATCCCCATTACATTTTCAGTGATAAGAGCAGCATTTCTGACTGTCCCAGTGACATTTAAGCCTGGACTGTCCTGTTTTCTACCCAACAATTTATACTTTAGTGTTTCCTTATTTCAAATGAGTTTCTTTTTGGGATCAATAGTATGAAATAAAATGTCATGATCTGCAGTCTCCCTTCATCATAGCACCTTATGACTTCCATATGTCATAAGGTGCTTATGACTTCCATAGTTGAATTTCCCCTTGATCTAGTTAGTGTCATCCACGTACATGGCAATTTGTGGCCAGCCAAATAGAATAAATGTATTAATAAAATTTAGTTTAACCAATAAAACATTTGCTCTTTCTGTACCTTTACCTCATACATACACATGAACATAATTTGCCAAATGCTCCCTTGTGCTCATTTTTAGTGTTTTCAGTTTTATGTCAGACAAATGCCATAAAATTGTCAGAACTCATGTTCTTACACTAATTTAACGTTCTAATGTATTCTGAGGCACTATAACAGCATTCTGGATTTTCTGACTCTATGTTAATTAACGACTGAACATCTAGCATGGCAAGATCCATTTTGATGCATTGTTGAATGCATAGGAATAGAAGTCTATGGGTGGGTGATGGGTTCTGGTAATTTCTTAGGCACAAAAGCTAGCCTAGGACTATTCATTTTCTCTCAGCCTTAGGAAGAGGGTAATGAGAAATCACTTTAAAAATGTCAAGGTGTGTTAATACACTGTAGACAAATTATGACTTTTAATCAATTTCACATAGATATCTAACAGGATTTAAAGCTTTAAATTCAAAATAAACTCTTACAAAGGAATGAAATGCAGAAATAAATAAATAGTGGCAATGACTGTCTTTTCAGAGATTTTTGTCCACTGTTACAGATTTTTTCATTAAAGATTGCTGAATAAACTCTTATGAAATCTTAGAATTCTTATAGTATATTATTATTACCATCCACCATGCCTTCTTCATTCTGTTTTTAATTAAATCATTATGGTCACTCAGTATATTTCCTTTGATCAAACCATTTTAGCATCCAGAAACTTTTTAAAAAGCATTCATTATCATCACTTCCTGTTGGCTGTATAATAGATTGTATATAGAAATACATTTCACATCATCCATATGATGAGGATGGTTTGCACCCATTGTCAACACATCACAATATATTGGTGAGACAAACTGCTTCGGTCTTGACCAGCTTTAAATTATCCCTTTGGAATTTTCTATAACTCCCCACTCCCTCAAAACACAGAAAAACTAGTCTTGTGCATTGTGGCTACTAAAAATTTGGGCTGTGCACAGTGTCATGTGCATGTTGCCGACATAAAATTCTTCATTTTGCATCACTGTCTTTATGGAATGTGAATAATCCCAATCTAAATTTCTATCTTTGTATAAATGGAACACATGTTCATCTCTGCAACTATCCCTTCAACTCAATAACAATAACAGACTTCGTGAAGAACAGAATAATATTTAAAGACAAATGTTAAATTGAGAGTTTACCCTAATTCTAACAAAGGTAAAAAGGCTGGTGAATATTACGTACTCTCCTTTCAGCTGTTCCCAGCCTGGCATATCCCACTGACCCACCTTCTCTCCATCTTCTCGGTGTCTCCATTTGCCTCCAACCCCTCAGTTGCCATTGCCAAAGCCCTTACCTAGCACAATGTGCCATCCCAGCACTTTTCTTCCTTTCGTCATTGCACTCAGGTCCTAAGACTACATATGGCCCTGTCTGCCACCCTGATCTTTTCGGCACTTTCTCTTCACTCTTAGCCACATAGCACATCCCAACTCCTTCATTTTAAAGTTAAACCATGAAAGAATCTTCCCACCTAAGCTGGGAATAGTTTTATTTTTACCAATTCAGTTTACCAACTTCCCTAGGGAAAAAAAGATGTTAGTTTCCTTTCATCTAAAAGAACTAAAAGCATCTATTTTTTCTGTGTAAATTTGATGGCAACCTATAATAAAAACATATTAGCCAGTAGTACTTATTTCTCTGCCTTCATTGATAATTGATAATTAGGAACTCAATGAAAATATTAAGGCATTTTTGAGGGTCATGTTGGAGATGATATCAATTTATGTGACAATATTTAAAAATATAAAGCAATAAAAGATGGAACTAGAAGATACTATTTAAAACATAGTTTTAATTAGTCCAGGCTTTTCCATCATAAAAGTGAAAATGTTGCAGTTTTGCAAATAGCAACTCTGCTCCAAGTTAAGTGACATGTTTATTTTAATTTTTTATACATAAAATAAGTAGAATAACATTTTTATTTTAAAATGTGTTTCTTTTTGCTGTAGGTTTAAAGTATATATTGTATGTTGCAAATTATCTCATCTCATTTTAGGCATTGATGTTTTGCAAGAATAGTGCTTTGTTTTGTATAGCCATGATAAAATAATTTTTCCAGAGCACACTGGAGTCAATAAAAACTGCCTCCTGGCATCTAAGATGCTATCCCCCTTGATCTGTTTTCCAGTATCTGCCCTCTTCCTTTTGTTCAAGGATGTGATAAGTTGATCATATCAAAGGCTGCTGAGCTGTGCAAGAGAACTACTAGGACCACATGTCCTGTGGGGATCCCAATATAGATCTTGGACCAAAATAATTGATCTTTATCCCGTTTCCCCACCATATTGCAATAGGCCCAGATAAATTGAATTCTGGACTAAGTGTTCTCTAAGTAAGTTACATTTTAATTTAGTGCTTTTATGCCAATAAGAATTTAGGAGTGGGAAAGAAATTAAGAATGTGTATGAGGCCTAAAGCAGTTTTCCCACAATTCAATTATTCTTATCTGTAGCAATAGCAGCAGCCCATAAGTTTTACACCCTGAAGCTAGAGCTGAACACAATCCTGGTCCTAATCCCAGGGTTATTAATAACAAGCAGTTTCAAATGGTTTTCCCCCATGGATCATAATTATATATAACTAAAGGCCATTCAGTAATGATTATGACAACTCATATGATTTTTCATATTAATTGATGGATAAAAAAAATCCTGTGATCCCCCCCTCCAACATTAATAAGGAGAAGGAAAAGATGTAACACCTCCCTGCTTGAATTTATATCATTTGTTTCAGTGGTCTGGTTCCTTTAAATGAGTAAAGAACAAACATTTGGAATGTCAGATTGGGATTACACATTGTAGCTTCATCTCTACAAAATGAGAAATCATTACATCCATTGTACAGGAAAGATAATCTGGATTGGGAATGGAATGGAATTTAGAATAGAAACTGAATTGAATTGAATTGAAGTCTGTCTTGGGAAGATGGCTGAACTGGTGAATTATTTTAAACAAATTGATTGATTTCTTTTAAAAAAAATAGAAAAAAACCAAAGGGGAGAAAGAGACAATCCCATAATATTATCGATTTTCCTCCATGGTCTAGACTTACAATAGTTAATCCAAAGAACAAGCATGTAACAGTTCTGAATAATAGTATTTGTTAGAAAGAAGCTTAATGTTACAATATACATATCCCAAGCATGTGGAACATGTAAGAACTGTAGGGCAACAAAAGTATTGTTGGTTTCCTGCCACCTTTCTCTTTAAATTAAAAGGGTGGAATCTTGATTATAGGTGGCACCTCTGTTTTGATTGCTATCATTCCTAGCATGAGTGAAACCTGGTAAGCATCTGCTCACTTCATGCATATAGGTATACCATATATCTCTCCCCCAGCCTATTATTAGATGACTGGGATATTATATTAGAGGAAAGCTAGGCATGAAAACATATCATTCTTCTCTCTAAATGCCCCTTATTCTGATTATATTTTAATGAGAAAATTAAACAGGCAATAAATTTACTGACCTGTCATTCTAGTTTAGTCTTAAGTGGGAAGCTTGCACTAGCCTAGATATTTCCCCTACCTTGTACCACATCACAAATTACTTACGGAAGTCCCCTCTTTTTCAAATACACTTTGCTACATAATATAATAACATGGGTAGAAATGCTGTTCTAGGAGCAGGTCACAAATCCTGTAGGTCTGCCTGTGGAATTCTACGAGTTGCAGTCCATGTATCTTAAAGTTGTTGGGCTGGTAAATACTGATCTAATATTATTTATTATTTTGTCAGGCATAATCTCTGATAAAGACTGTAATGAGCAAGCAGGTAATATTTTTCAATTTTGAGAAAAGAAGACACAGTAGGGATTCACAATTGTGTAAATGTGAGAAAAAAGAAACTAAAAATAAAAATAGCAGTCTTCCACACGTTTCTACGATACAATAACCCAAGAAATAGGCATATATTTTTCATATAAAAGCAATTACTAAAGGTGTATGCATAAAGTCTCAGGAATTAGAACAGAATTAGAGACAATTCCCTAAGGAACTCTTTTTTTAGTTCATTCTTGACAAATACTAAAAGGAAATATGAAAAGTATGAAAAATACTTTAATATATTCATATATGCTTCCATTTCAGGAAATTCTATTCGAATGAAAGCCCTACAATCACGCATCAAAATCATTAAAAGTACTTTCCTTTGTCTGAAACATTGTGGGTCTTACCAAATACTTATTTATCAATTGTGTGATATTAAGCAATAATTGTATCTTGTACTTGACCAGTCAAACTTCCTATCAAAATTACACAGCTGTAATATACATACATACAAGCATACATCTTATATATATGTACACAAACAGACACATATTACAGAAGTGTCACATTTGTATAATTGATTTGGACTGAATATTAAATGAAAAACCAAACTTTTATTTCCCAGGAGTGTAGTTAAGGGGAAAAATATTTTGAAGCGTAATACATGTAGCAGAAAAAGAAAATCAAATCTTGAGATGGTGCAAAGTTGAAACCATTTAAGATTGAAAGTATGAGGTACAATTTTTGAATGTCTTTCAAATTTCAAGTTCTTTCAGAGGAGGGAGAAAAGCCCTATTTCTTATAGAACATTATATTCCTCTCTATTCTTTTTTGTGATCATTTTCTTCCTTTCTTCCCTGGAGACCTTGGCCCATTTTATCCCTTCACTCTTATTTCATGTCATAGTCTTTTTAGATAGGACCTATGCTTAACAGATTAGATTTCTCTAATTTGCTTTCTAATATAGATTAATGCAGTCACTAGCATATTGGCATCATTTACTAGAATTGTACAGCACTTCAGATTTCATTCTAAAGATATTCCTCCAAATGTATCAACACAACACATAACTGCAACTCTTTAAAATAATTATATTTTCCCCAAGATTATGTAGCTGCCAGGAAAAAAAAGTAACTGGTTTACTGCTTTATAAGCAGATATTGTGTTCATGTCCCCATATTTCCATAGCACATCACAGTCCTATTATTTACCCATTGGGTTTAATGGTGGAGGACAGTTGAAGAACCATCAAGGAAGAGCTAGAGAAGAGCTGGCTGTGATTTATCCCATAGAAAAATAGAGGTATAAGGCATCCCAGTGAGTAAAAGGTGATGCCACTTTCTTTCTTTCCTCTGTTCCTGAATACTGTACTCCCTCATTTGTACATATTAAAGCTATAGTAACTATGGTGTCTTTCCACAAATGCTTTTAAGATTTTGGTACTTTGCTTGCATCCTGCTTTCTTCTATTGACCCTCCTTTGTATCTTCAAATGTATTGTCTCACACTGAAAGTGCATGTTTAGGGTATAGCTTTAGATTGTACAAAAATATGTAGAGCAAATGGAATTAATCTATTCATTTCTGTTATTCTACTAAAAGACCATAGACTGAGCTGCTGGTTGAAAATAATAATTTTGATCTGTATTTTCATAACATTAAATTTCCAAAGAAGAAAGTGGTATTTCCAAAGTGGAGTTTGCACTCGGTATATATAAATTAATCTTGCCTACATAATTTACATCCAGTTTGCCATACAAAATGAGGAATGCTATTCTCACCTGTTGAAATAAATCATAGTACCCCGGCTACTGATAATCCATCTTGATGACTGCAGTTTTTATGAATATTTTATGTTCTTGAAAACTGGAGATCCTGTACTGAACAATATTTAAAACAAACCAGTTGTGTGTACAAGTAGTTGGACACATTTTTGTCCTTATTTTTTTAAAATTGAGAAACATAGATTTATATTCAGGTTTGTACCTTGAACTTTGTATTCTCATCCCATGGTAGCTGGCTGCCATTTGAAAAAAATAGTTTTGGCTGCTATTGAGCTAATAATTGCTGTCAGCAATTGAAAAGCCTAAAAATGGCAATGATGAGTTTTTCATGTTTTTATCAGGCAGTAAACTGGTAATCTATCAACCCATTGTGTGTATAATGTATCAGATCTAATTGGGTATAGTTTACCTTTGTAATTTTTATAGTATTTTCTCATTAGTAGAATTACTGAATCTAAACTCTTTCTTTGAATACAGTTTAAGATTTAACTTTTTGTGCTGGTGCTTATTCAATTATCCATATATTTATTGTATTTATTTTTCATTGAAAATACAAATTTTGTATCAGGGAAGCAATCTTTATGCCAGAAAGACATAGAAACTGAAACTGAAAATTGACTGTGTTTATTCTGTAAGAACACCACTCCAAATGAGCCATCTGCTTTTGTGCTTTTCTATAACAAAACTTCAATTGAATCAACTTAAATACGAGAGTTGTCATCTGCTGATAGGTTCTCCTGCACAAACATCACTGAAATAAATGAGCAGTGTGCAAGAAATTAAAGCAATGACTATTAGGTGGTTATACCTATTATCATTTGTGCGCTGGTCCAAATCTATTAAATTGCCATATTTACTCTCATACTTTGAATAATGTATATATACATTTAGACTATAACTGGCACATCTCTCCTTGGTGCACACTGGTTGTACTTTTGTTCTTTTTTTATAAGCAGCACAAGGTAATAAATGGCTCAGGTTTTGCTAGTACATTTGTGTGTGCATGCATATGTTTATACCAGGCACCAAATGGTCACCCGTCTTTAAACCTACCGCCTTTTCCTGTGATCCTTGGTGTTTCAATAAAGATAGAAAAATACATTAAACTAACTCATGTTTTGGGCTAATTATTTTTCTATGGGTTTTTAATTTATCACTAAAATAAGAAGAAACTCTTATAAACTGCTCTCAAGAACTATATCTCAAACAATGGCAGAAATATTTGATGTGGAGGAAATGTGTTTTCTCTGGTACTGCTGAATATCTTTTCCTTTTCTTTGTAGACACAAACTAATATATCATTACTTTCCAACAGTTTTTAAAGTAGCCATAGGCTAGAAAGGGCATTGGCAAAGTGGAGCAGGTCATCAGAAGAGGGCTACCATAACAGTAAGGGGATTGGAAACCAAATCTAATAAGGAATGGCAAAATGTTTTGCCTATAGTCAAGAAGACTGAGGAGTAGTATAATAGCACTCTTGACACATTTACTATAATGTAAAAGATTGTCAGATACTCTACAGGAAGAATTTGGATTTGTCCGCTGTTGCCCTGGAGGGCATGACCAGAATAAACAGAGAAACAGATTGTTAAGAGAAACGTCCTAATGGTAAGAGATGTCAAACGTTACCATAAAATGGTAGATAACCAACTTCCTGAATTGCTTTAGCAGATCCTGCTTTTAGCATTTATTTATAGGTGGATTAGATGGTCTCTGAGGACTCTTCCAATTATGTGATAATATGTAGGCAACCAAATTACTCTGAAATGAATGAAGACGTTTGCATATGAATATATCTGCTGAAAAAGAAATGTTTAATCTCGAATGCCAACAATTTATGCACTCCACTGCACTCCACTGACATATTTCTTGCCTCTAATTTATTGAAATTAATTTGAATATGCCTGTACAATGCTGCATGTGTTTGCATACTTCTCATTCTTTTGACAGGGACTTGCACATAATAATAATTTCATGGCCGCATCCTTTCTACATTCAATAAATTATTTTATTTTGTTTTTGAGAGAGCGTAACCTAATCTTAGATATTTCAACGAACGTGTAAAGATTGGTAAGTATTAATGGAGAGAAAACAGCAGTGTGTACAGCCAAATGATCTAGCCTTTGTTAGATTTAGCCTTTATATACTGTACTCATTGCCCTGTGACAATAACATATCAAATATTTGACTAAATTTAAATGAGGCTTCTGTTTGAAAATCTAAGCATGCAAACCAGTATGAATTGATCAGTAGAAACAAACACATAGCTCACTAACAATGTAGACCAGTCTTTCCCAACCTAGTGTTCTCTAGATATGTCCGATTATAGTTGCCAAAATGCGGCTAATATGTATGTTGATGTTTGGGGCAAAAAAACAAGAATTCAGGAGCAGAGCCATCCTATCATCTCAAAATAGTTTGCAAGTCAAATCTACCACTATTGAGCAAAGAAGATGGATGAAAAGTATGTTTTTGATGAAGTTACTGAAAATCCCGCAGGTTGTCATGCCTCTGTCAGCTTCCGACTCAGAAGAAGAGGAACAGCTGGCAGAGAGCAATGTGTTGGAGGCAGGGGCTGCAGACGAAGATGGGGAACAGCAGGGCCAGGCCTGGCCAAGTGGGGTGGAGGCAGACCCAGAGAGGAAGAGTTTGGATGAGGAGTACCATCTCCTCCTCATCCTAGGCAGCGTAGGCAAGAGGAGATTACAGAAAGGCTTACTCAGGAGAAAATGAGTGATGGGACACAGCTGTATCAGTGGGGTTATAAGCAAGTGTTTTGCAAAGGGTTGCTGCTGGAGTCAAAGTGGATTATTCATGGGTTAACAGTCATGGTTTCTGGCATTCTTGTTTCCCTGCCAAGTTTAATGCAATTAGCAGCCAATGTATTTTTATGTAGTTGGCCTCCTTTGGCACCCGGATCTTGGCTGCCACCTGTTCAGCCTCCCCTCCACCTCGGGTCCCACATCCAACCCACAGCAGGGCAAATCACAGCTTCTGGGTGGTGGCAGAGCGACCCTTGGGGACAGCGCTGCGCTGAGGCACTGTGTGCCTGGATCAGGCACTTTCTCTTGGGCCTACCTCCTGGATCCAGGCCTGAAAAACAGCAGAGCCTCACCATGTCCCCCCCTTGCCCACAGCCTTTGGATGAGTGTGGCAGGCCTCCTCCCCTACCATCGGCTTTACCTTCTCATATGAAGGTGAAGAATGGCCACATGGGAGGCAGTTGGGCCAGGAGCAGAAATCAGAAAAGGAGGTTCACCAGGCAGAGATCAGTTGGCTGCGTGGTCGAGGCAAGAGAGGGAACCAGGGAACAGCAGCAGCTAGGCCACGGGCAGCGGGCGTGACCCTAGGCATCCGTCAAGGCGAGCAAAGCACGATGAGTCAGGGGGATGGGGGAGCCGGGGAGCCAGTGGCACGATTTGCCAGTTCACTGAACTGCACAGAATCTTAACAACCAGTTTGCCCCAGCTGGTCCAAACCAGCAGCAGTCCACCTCTATACATCCATACATATACATGAACACACACACTCTAGCAAAGGCATTGCATTAGAAGTTCTGTCACTGTTGAATGCATTGAGGAATCTGGTAAGAAACTATCGCTGAAAAGGATGACCAAATGGGTCACATATTGTCCAGCATGAAGATATCTATAGAGTTCACATCAACCAACAATTTAATTTCATCAGTAGCTATTCAGACATAAGCTCCATTGCATGTGTTAAAACATAAAACAGTGCTGACCAACATCGAGCAGAGGATCCAGCGCTGCGTGAGTGCAGGAGGGCAGCCAGATCCTGCAGGAGGGGCTGGCGGAGACCGACAGGCACGGCTTTCTGGCGGG
>JANHFP010008460.1:112888-123444 GCA_032468135.1 Calamaria suluensis | reverse complement strand
AGGGAGGGGGGAGGGGGAGGGTGGGAGAAAAATTCAAAAAATTATATATGTTATGTGATAACTGACATGTTTTGTAAGAATTGTTTTACAATAAAAAATTTTATTATAAAATCATGAATTGGTGATTTTGAAATCTACTTTTGTACATCACCAATAACATGAAGATATACAATGAGCCAACTTGTAAGATTAGTTAATAGAAGGTTATGAAGCTAATCAGGAGCCTTACAATATCAGGTTGTCAAATTTGTATGGACTATTACACTAGTGGTTTTATTCATGAAGTGTTTCAATATGTGAAGAAGAAATAATTTGCTTATTTTTTAGCTATTTGTTCTTAGTGTATTACATCCTGTTTCTATTCCTTAAGGAATTCTGTTGAGACACGGCTATTGAGAGCATCTAAATGATATCAAAATAAATTCCTCCTCTATAAGCAAAGTTAAGGCTGACTCCAAAAGCTCTATGAGTTCCTAAAAACCTCTGGCTATATTCAGTGACAATATTATAGATATCTGATGTTTGTCATGGATAAAAATAAAAATGGAGAGCACTATTACAAATGGAGAACAGCAAAAAGATCTGGCAATTAATTCTGCTATTGTTTGTGTTCTGCCTCTACATTTCCTGTCCTTTCCCTAGGGAGAATGTACGGGGCTGATGACTTTTTGCCAGTGCTGACCTATGTTGTGGCTCAGTGTGACATGCTGGAGTTGGATGCTGAAATTGAGTACATGATGGAGCTGCTGGACCCATCCTTGCTGCATGGAGAAGGTAACGTCCTTGAAACTTTTAAGGATGATGACTTTTCTCCCAGGAATGTGATTACTGATAGTATGTCTGAATGGACAAGCTTGAAAAGTATGCCAAGGCTTCTAACTTGTTACCAACTGCTTATCAAAAAAGTCCTACAAAACAAAACAAAGAGATAACCAAACCAAATGAAATTAAAAGTATTTTTCCCAGTTGCTATGAGAAGTAAAAGGAGGGCATTTTTTTAATCAATGAAGTGTGCGTCTATCTGTCTGTATGTGTATACTTGGAAACTGGAAAATCTGTTATCCTATTAATTTAGATTATAATAGCTACAGTATGTATTGTTTTACATATTGTTTAAACAAAAACTTCAGTGATTCAATGTGACTTTCCTCCCAACAAAACAAACAAGCTATGGTATATCTCTTGTGATACCCAATTGTGTTTCTGAAAGTCTTACTGCGTTCCACTAATATGGAAAAGGGGTTTTTCATATTTATGTTTTTGAGTATCAATTAAAAATTATCCTTCTGCATTATAGAAGTGGATTACTTCAGATTTGTATTTCCACTTTGAGAGCCAGGAAAGTCTACAGAGTAGTCTGGCTATCAGCAGTTGCCATAGTTAGATGGCAGAGACCAGGGATGTCAAACTCAATTTAATTGAGGGATGCATCAGGGTTGTGTTTCACCTCAGGGAGAGCGGTGTGTGTGTGTGTCATCGTTGGTGTGGCTAGCTTGATATCACTCATCAAGGTTCCATTGTTGGCCACGACAGCCTCCTGCAGCCCTTTGCCAGTGAAAACGGTCCGTGCTTGGCCTGCCTGGCTCCATTTTTGCTGGCAGAGGGCTGCAAGAGGCTGTCACGGCTTAAAACGGAGCCCGGGAAGCTCACATGTGGCCTCCTTGAGTTCCATTTTTAATGAAAGAGGGCTGTAGGAGGCTGATGCAGCCAAAAATGGAGTCCAGGCAGACTGTGCATGGCATTCCTGAGCTCTGTTTTTGCTGGGAGAGGCACCACGGGCCAGTCCTTCACTGTTTCCAGTGCCAGCCTGCGGGCGAGATCTAAGCACCTATGTAGATTCAAGCACAAGGCTTAATTCTTGTGTCTGACACCCCTGGCGCCTGAACATTTGAACATAGAGCTTTTTAACATTTTTATTTTATTATTTTATATTTTTATTTTATTTTAATATATTTTATATTTTTATTTTATTAATATTTAATATTTTAATATCTATTTTACTATTTTACTAAACTAGATAAATGTTAATATATATTGCCAGTCCATCTATGATATGCCATACACTAAATAAATAAATGTATTTCCATTAATTAATGTGCTTCTCTAAAACATTTGTTGGTTATAGGTAATTCAGAAGAAAACTATTTTCTTGTCTATAGAAATAATAGATGGTGTACATATTAGATTAACTGGGTTCACTGTTGAGGAACAGTTTAAAACAATGGATAATTTTAATAACTTTTATATATAAGAGGCCTGTTTGTATTTGCTTGCTTAAAGGAAGTGACTCTTTTTCTATGCCTTTAACTATCCCATCTTTCCCTTTTTAGTTCAAAATTGTGTTAATTTTTCAAAATTTTAGAATAAATGTTTAGAATTCAAGTGTATTTAAAGGGACACATGTATCAGCAGCAAGACTAACAATCTTTATAACTGTTTGGCATGTTAGGATGTAAAATAAAATTCACATGAATCGCTATCAGAGCATGTTTGTAAAATCCATTAACATGGATTTGCTCAGTGGACAAAAGCACTGAAGAGAGTCCACTAGGATTTGTCTTCCACTAATCAAAAGTTTGTAATAGAAACTTCAGGCTTGTTGTAGAGAGATAATCCTGAAAGTTTCATACTCAAAATAAGCAGGAATGATATTAGCAGGTATTGATTAAGGAAGTATTCCTTGTTATTCTTTTTTTCTCAATTCCAGTATTCTTCATTTTTTCAAGACTTCTATTTATTTACAGGACTTATATGGCTACCCATTTCATAACTAGCTAACCCTAGTTAGCTTTCAACAATCCATAAAATTTAATTAAAAACGTATCTCTCCCCACCCCACCCCCAGAGGTAGTTCAAATCTTCTCACAACTCAAGCACCCATTCTAGACCAATGCTTGGGGGAAAGTTGGGTCTTCCTAGATCTCTGAAAGTCTAAAAAAAGTAGGGGTTCCACTCAGTAGTGGGTTTCAATTTCAGTTGCTACCGGTTCACTCACAGATGCGCACATGATACTTCTGCACATGTGCAGAGACATCTGGGCACTTGGGCAGAGTCTTCTGCCACCGCCGCTACCAGTTCGCCTGATATAGGGAAAATCGGTAGCAACCCACCACTGGTACCACAGATTTCTAGTGGGAGACTGTTCCAAAGGCCTAGGGCAGCCACTGAGAAGGCATGCCTCCAAGGTCCCATTAAATTGCAACATTGAAGTGGGGAATTGGAACTTACTCACCCTATCTAATCTAGTGTGATGAACAGATATCCTTGGGAAATGAAGTTCCACAAGTAATCTGTAATTACTTGTGGAAGTAATTACAGATTACTTGTAATTTTTCATATCCCATGCAGAGATTCTTCTTACCCTCCCCAATGCATGTGGACTCCAGGCCTCCCCAACAATGTGCTGCATTCATGTTCTTGCAGCCCTGCCACAGGCATTATTGTATTCCCTAAGTAGATTTTGCATATTAAGCACAACAGGCCCCTTGCAGAGATTTTCTCCGAACATGCATGCAGATTCTATTGGTTTAATACTTGATTTGGAGTTCCCTGCTCTCAGGAAACGATACAGCTGCTTTAAAGGGGAAAGAAGTGCTGAGATAAATGGCAGAGAGAGGTTTCTAATTTAGGATGATCTCATTCATAACTGGATCTTTGAATCAGTGCCTTGTATTAGTGTCATGCAATCGTGAGGTATTTAGGTACTTCTTTTATTTCATTTTCAGCTTTTTCTGTATTACCCTTTAGATATATAGGTCAATGATTTTGTTAGAAAAAGCATATTGTGAGAAAGAAGCAAGAGTAATAGCTCTCTCCAGTCTGTATTCATGTTGCCAAACTGTATTTGTCTTAGCATGTGCATAAGGTCTGGAGAAAAAATAAATAAACGTGTCTATTCCCTTTCTATCTGTTGACTCTTCTATTGGGAGTAAGTAGCATTCGAAGTGATTGCAAGCATTTTCAGAAGATATTTGCATTTTAAATAGGGGCTAGAGTATGTCTTTCATTCTAAAGAACTATTTCTTTAGATTTCTACACTTTCAGTGATTTGATCCAGCATGAGTCTGAAACAGAGAAAACATTCCAGAGACTCTTTTCCCCCAGTCCCAAGACAGATGAAAACAAAAGAATGCCGAAGCAGTTAAATCTGGACAGAAACTTCCCTTTCCAAGAGAAAACAAAAACAACTTCAACTCAGCTGCTTGCCAAGAGGCTGGATGCTGATATTTGCTAGGACACCAAAGAACATCAGGCTTTCTCTCTCCCAAAACCTTGGTGGCTGAGGAGAGGCGGGCATAATTCCCTTTCTAGTGAAAGAGCATCAGTTTAGAGGGGCTGAGACAAATATCCCAAAACTCCAGTCACTTGATAATTCCTGAGGATATGACTCACCTTTAGCTGGACACAAATGTATGTGTGATTGCATACAATAGCACATATTTGCACATGTACATCCCCTCTCTCTCCCCCACATATTGCTATTTTGTTCCCATGGGCAATTGATTTGTAATCATTTTTAAACTTTTTCATTAGAAAGAAAATATCTGAATCATCTACTTTACTCTGCACCCTTTCTTTTTTTCCTATTTTGCTTTGAATCAGTCTTTTAAAAATGTTACTGCCTTAGACAAATCCATTCAGTTTTGTAGACATCAGTTTGACAAGTGCTGTTGCCTTCTTCTTAGAGCTTAGAGCAGTGATGGTGAACATACGACAGCCCATTTTTGGTCCCAGGAGGGAGGCTTGCCATGGCAAAATGGGCTGCAGGGGGTTGCACATGCATGCACAGGGGGGTAGGGGCAGCATGGGGGGGTCATATGCACTTGCAAGGGGGGAGCACGGGATTGCGCATGCAAATGCTGGTGGGGGGAGTGAGGGTTATTCACATGTGCTGGAAGAGCATGGGGGGGTCACACGCACATGCATGGGGTGTGTGGCGTGCAGGGGGCATTGCATTACTGGTGTGGACATGTATGTGTGCGCAACTGCTGCATTACCCCCACTTTTGGCACACAACAGCAAAAAGGTTAGCCATCACTGGCTTAGAGGGAGTGACTGTCCTAAAGTTACCCAGCTGTTTTTCATGCTGAAGGTGAGACCCAGAACTCAAGTTCTACCATTCCTAGTCCAGCTTCTTAATCACTAGATCAATCTGATTTCACTCCTAGTGAAATTCAAACTGATCAAGTGAAAAGCAAGGTCCCACCCTACTCTGCCAGAGACTTTAATTCACCATTGGCATAACTATTTTGAAGCTTCCTTTTTGCTGTATAAGCATTTCTGCTGCAGAAATTCTCTCCCTTGTAGAATACTCTCAAGATGTAAACATGTATCTTCAGTAGTCATGGCATTTCAGCTAGATCTATTGAACCTCACTAGAGTCTAAATGAATAATATACTATTATTTTTATAGTGCTGTGCTAAATATGATAGTCATTAAAGACTTGATCTCCTCACTAAGAATCCCTAACAAGTTTCTGAGAAATCGTAAGGACTCTGACGGGTTTCCAAATAATTGCCAAAGTATTTTATTTGTGTTTCTTCCAAATTAATATTTCATATAAATTATGGATATGGTTTTGATTTATTCCTCCACATATAACCAATTCATTAGTAATTATTTTTTGCCTTTTAATTTTCACAGGAGGCTACTATTTAACAAGTGCATATGGAGCACTGTCCTTAATTAAGAATTTTCAAGAAGAGCAAGCAGCCAGACTGTTGGGTTCAGAGGCCAGAAATACTCTCAGGCAGTGGCATAAACGGAGAACAACAAACAGAACAATCCCATCTGTTGATGATTTTCAGGTATTGTTTATGTTTTCCAGAAAGTGATTTTTCTGTTTTGTACAAGATAGAAGACTGGTGTCATAGAGTGCATAGCACCATATAGATGATTTTCCCTGGCTGATGTTAGTTAAGCAACCCTTCCTTTGAAAAAGTCAAATGCAACGTATCAGTTGCATTCAGAATTAAAAAGGAGGAGAAAGGTTTCATTCAACTAACAAAAAAGATACAGGAGATGTATGTGGTCTTTTTCTAAGTCTTGGCCTAATGACTGCAACTAGGACTACCAAAACTGCCATTACTAAGTAATGAGATCATGTGATATTTCTCTTATTGACTGCATTGCTCAGTGATGGAAAATTCAGTCCCAGTTAGGACTGTTAAGTGAGGATTACCTGTGTTACAACGACAAATTGTATTCCAGCATGCATACTTTGCATTTATTTCCTCCCTTCTTTATCAACTCCTTCCTCTTTTTTCCTCCTCTTTTTTTCTCTGAACCCATCATATGTTCCCTCAGGGTCTTTGCAGTACCTATTTGCATATTAATATTATGCAACACCACTCTGAATAATACCTTCCTATTTTGTTGATGATTCCTTTATTTGTACTGGTGCAAAATGCAGCATTGAATGCTTTGCTACCAAATGTACATTTTAATTTTTTCCATATATTTTCCCCTCCCCAGAACTACCTACGAGTTGCATTCCAGGAAATCAACAGTGGCTGCACAGGAAAAACATTGCTAGTGAGGCCATATATTACTACAGAAGATGTGTGTCAGCTGTGTGCTGAGAAGTTTAAAGTGGATAATCCTGAGAACTTTAGTCTGTTTCTTTTTATTGATGACACTTGGCAGCAACTGACAGAAGATACCTATCCCCAAAAAATCAAAGCTGAACTGCACAGTCGACCACAGCCTCAGGTCTTCCATTTTGTATATAAACGTATCAACAGTGATCCTTATGGGGCAATATTCCAGAATGACAACAGTGACCAAAATACAGAAAGCTAATTATTTTAATTGTTATATAAACTGACTAGGAGTTGATCCATATTCTCTAAACCCTACTGATTAGTAAAAGTATGAATTATGAATTACCATCAGTGATGATACATAATCTACCAAAAAAATGCTGTGATCCAGCTTTACAGGCTCTTCGAAAGCAAAACATAGCATCCACCAATTGTAATCTGGCATGATGGCTTCTCAGATGTTCTGCGGTGCCATCATCTGCAGATCTGTAGTGGGTTTTACTCATATCTTTATTTTATGCATTATTTTTAATTGCATATGCAGTGGATCCAACTTCTTTTAAACTAACCGTTAGGTTGACCATTTAATCAGTGTATAAATACATTATTTTCCGATGCAGAGCATCAGTAAAAATATGGATAACAGCCTTTTTTAAAAAATAGTTGCTTTATTATTATTTTATTGAAAGCAACTTTATATATATATATTTCAAGAAATTTTATAACAGTTGCAGGAAAACTGTCATGTTTGTAAAGTATTTTTTTAATGATAAACTATTCTATAATTATGCATGTGATTTTAACACAAAATAGAAAATAAATCTCTTGCTGGTTTTAGAGTAAGTGATGTTTTTTTTAATTTAATTATGTATTAATATCTAGCTTTCTAAAATGTCAAACCATATTTTTAAAAATGATTTTGTAAGCAGCTTATTTTCAAAATTGGTTATTCAGACTTCAGGTATGGTTATGTCCGACAGTCATGTTTTTGGAAAAGATGGATAAATCAATTAGGTGTGGTAAAAAGAGTAAGTTTGGTTAAGAATCACATATATTAGGGACGAAGAAAATTGAAGAAACTACTTGGATAAGCAGTGAAACATTTCAAACAAACAAACAAAAAAAGAAGTCAATTTGCCATGATTCAACTTCCAGGCATATAGTACGGAAATGTTGAGAATCAGTACAGTTTCTTTTGTCTTTATTTATTTTCTTTTTCTCCCAAATTGTTCGATACATATTTGCAGAATTGTGATTTGGTTTCCAGGAGGACAGTCTGTCGCTATATGAAAACATAATATTGTGAAACTATATCTATATAAGACTTCTTCTAAAACATGAAGAAATTTGTCAACTAATCATTTTTTATTTTTAAAACGGTATAGCTGTAGAAATACTGCTTAGACATATGTTGTGTTAAAGACGGCAGGAAATGAGTTCATCAGTTAAAGGTTTTGCCAAAATTCAGAAGTAAGCACCATCAAACACTATTAAACTTGCAAATTTTGCTTTCAGTAAGTATTTTGATAGAAATTGTACTTTTCTATTTAAAGATATCAGAGTTAAGAATTTGCATTAATCTGTACATTCAGCAGATTTACCAAGATGACAGAACAGTAAACACTCTTTCAGCTTACATCATCTGTTTTTAAAACATTTTATTTAAGTTCCCAAACTCCATGCAAGTGAAATTCTATTCTGTCCATTCATAACTAGCAAAGTTCCACACATACACTGGCATAGGCAATACCAACTGCAATGTAAAAGATATGGGGAACAACTTTGTCCCTGCAGCAATTACATTATTAAAGGCTAAAGTTCTTGGCATGAGGCTGTATGAATGTCAGATGTGTACTATTTACAAAATGTTCTCATTCCTTGAATGAATACAAACAAAATTCTTTAAATCAATAGCACATACCCACCTCACAGGGTGGTTGTTATTGGGAAAAAATAGGAGAAGGAAGGAGTATTATGAATGTTGGCCTTACTTATGAATATAAAAGGATAAAAAATCTAATCACAAAAAGTTTGAAACTGAATGTATAACAATAATTGTCAGAAAACAACTTCTGAAGTGTTAAATTATGACTTCTTCAGGAAGGAAAGAATCACAGATTAAGCAGTTGGCATTCAGTGATAGGAGAAAAGTTTCAAATAAGAGATAATAGTAAGAGATAAACATGGACAGGATTTTGAATCACTTTCTTTAAAAAAAGGGATTCCTCCTTTTCTGCTTGAAAAGAGAAAATAACTTTCTGCATTTGGAAGAAAAATTCTCCTAACTAGACAATATGAACCATTTAATATTTAAATGCATGTCAAAATAATGACATTAAAACTCTTTTTAAGTGTGACAATCCAGCACTTACATAATAAATTACTGAAAATGCTGGATTATATATTGCCATTTGTAAAAAAAAAGTAGACTTCCATCTAACTGAACAGTCTTGCAAATTTCTGAGCAATTATTACAGTATCTTAATATACCGGGGCTATCAAAAATATCTTACCTGCATATACTAGTATGTTCTGTTGCACAAGATGCGTATGCTTTATGTCGATTTGCCATGTAATTGTTGATTCAATATGTTTTTATTTAGTTTAGTAAATGATAAAACAAACCTTCTCTACATGGTAAGGCAGTAATACATGGGGTGCATAAATCCAGATAACTGCTGGATAGCAACAGAGACACAGAACATTCTACCTCTTTGCTGCCACTGATTGCCATCTGGATTTTTCTCACCCAGTGTAACATGGCAAATGTATTTTTGTCAGTATGTCAAAATGCATAGGATTATGCTGCAAATAAAGCTATTAATGAAACTGCTTCCAACTAAACAAGCTTATACTTGTTTCAAGCTATGTTAAGTTTTTCTATAGGCAGTATTTGTCCGTATATAATGATAAAAGCTCCTTTAATATACAGTAGCTCAAGGATACAGTATTGATATTGGCACTAAAAGAAAATATTTTCTCATAAAGCAACAGTTTTGAAAAAAAATCAACTCCACTCCATCAACAGGAAGCTAGTTTTTCAAGTCCAGAGAAAGAAGATTGATACTCTTTTTTTCCCCTAACAAATACCATTTTGGAGTATACAGCAGAAACAAAATATTTATCTTTTTCGTTCTCTAAACTACCTACAAATTTTGTTACCTACAAATTTTATACACAAATTAAAACCTCAATGTTTAGTTTCCTAAACAGCCAAAAGGAGGAGCAAGGACATGCAATAAGAGTGACCAGAGATGTTTAATCAGATACATCTATCGGTACAAGCTTTGGAAACAGGAGATCTGAGCTGACATATTCCACCCATTCAACCTTTTGAAGGTGAAAGAAGGAAAATCAGTCACCACAGAGGCCAGGAAAGAAGACCTAATATTCAAACTCTCACACTGTACATATTTTCATAACCTATTTGACTCTGCCCAATGCAAAATATGGATAAATAAAATTTAGCTATAGATGACTCAAGGAACCAAGAGGTGTCACATGTACAGGTGTCATTGCAAGCAGAACCTCAGACTTCATTATTTTTAATTCAAAAGTATCAGGATCACAGGCACCATAAGTGGGATGTCAAAAAATTTGCTCCCTCCTGAAACTATTTTCTGTCCCCCAAAACCAGAGTAGTGGGAGAATATAATTTTTGCAGCCTTTCTTCAACTATATTGGAGCCTAAAAGAAACAACTAATTACAATAAAAGTTAAGTCTCTCTCTTAAAGCTAGACAATAGAGTGAGCCATGAATTTGAATTTGAGCCATTCTATTTGAATCAATTGGGAACTTCATCAAAATCCAAATATAAGTTTCTGAACTGAATATTAGGAGGCTGGGACTTTTGTTGCAATAGTATGATCCTTGCTTCTTCCAAAAGGCTTTAATTGGATCTGGACTAAAATGAAGGTCAATGTGGATCTTCATTATTTTTACGTAGTATTCAGCTGAAACTCTTTTCTAATATCGTATAAGATGTTTTAAAGAGAATAAATTATTATTGGAC
>JANHFP010008460.1:102331-112788 GCA_032468135.1 Calamaria suluensis | reverse complement strand
CAACTCCCAGAATTCTCTGCGAGTTGAAGTCCACAAGTCTAAAGCTGACAAGTTTGGGAACCTCTGGCTTGGGGCTTTTGTTTGCTCAAGTCTTTTCAGCGGAGATCTGAAGCTCAGAAGAATTCAAAGGGCAGCTCTCGCAGGAAAGCAGCAGCAGAACCAATTGCAGCCACAATATTGCCAATACAAAACTTATTTGTTTCTTGCTCCGCGTGGACGTTGCCTGCATTGCAGTCTTGAGGTGGAATCACAAGGAAAAGCAACATTTCCAGGGTGGTATATTAGAAACCATCTTTTCCCAAGCTAAAAAAACTTTTGCGGTATTGCGGCGTGTGGTGTGCATGGTTGGATGCGTTTGCAGAAAGACTGTCCCATATGAAACTTATGTCGCCTTTACTTTGGGATTCTCTGAAACGGGAGTTGGCCAGGGATACTACTACTACCTGGAAGTGTAGCTTGATTAGTTACCTTGTGCTAAATTATTTCTGTTTTGGAGGCATAAGCCAGCAAAAAAGATATTTCAACAGTGGAAACTTGATATGTGTAATGCAATACAATTTCAGTAACTTTAGAGGAACAGTTTGGATATTAGGTTGGAAGTATTTGATTTATTGGAATTTTCAGAATATTGTCAATTTTATTAATATCCCACCTTTATTTGTATAACTTAACGCATCTAACATTCCTCCTCTCCCCCCCCCCCAAATAGTCCTGAGTTGGACTGGTGGGTTGGATCGAGAGCTACTGGCCCCAAAGACACCAGCTGGCTTTCATGCCTGAGGCAGGACTGGAACTCATGGTCTGGTATGTAGCCAGGTGTCTTAACCACTATACCAAACTGGTTCTCCAAATAACAACTAGTCTGAGACATATTAGGAATATTTATTGTATATATTAGCCTTAAAGAAGTTGTAGCTGTTTTAGCCTATGAAGAGATTCCACCTAGAATAAAATAAGTAAAACCCTAGAATAAAAAATTCTCACAAATTTGTAAGGGTGCTACATTTATGTGCACCTGTTTGGTTGAAACCTGCCAAATTAGTTGAAACCAGCAGCCCTATCCATTCATAATGGCAAATGTTGCCCTTATCATTAAATAGTGACCTATCCAGCCCTTTCATTTCCAGATGCAACTCCTTTTGGAGCATTTTTGAATTTTTTAAAAAAAACTTGCTTTCCTTCCACCCAATAGGTAGAACTCTGGATTTTATCAATGATAACAAAAGCAAAATATATTTTGATAATAAAATGATGTTAAATTAGCCTGTTAAAATTCTTTGGACTATGTACCTTGTCTTGAAAAAGGGAGTAGACCCCTTTTTAAATTGTAAGTAACTTATTTCAAGATTTTGTTTTGTTTTTGTCCTCTGACAAGTAATGAAGGTTGCCTTATTTCATCACTCCAGAGGTACATGTGGAGTCACACACATAATCTATCTTATGTTTTGGAAAACATTTTTTAAAAATATTCTTAAATTGGAGATTAGTTGATTATACTTTATACTGAGATTTGTATGGATTAACTCAAAAGACACTAGCACTCAATTTGATATTACTTTGATTCTAAACTTTAAATATGAAAATTTTCATTGCCTTAATCTATAAATAAAATACACTTGGGACTTTACCATTTTAGATTGCTTGAAATGCAACTGATCTAAAATAAATTGTTATTGAGGGCATTAAGAATCTATATTACAGGGCAATTAACAGATAAAAATAGAAACTGATGTTTCTTTAAAAATGTTATGTGTTGTTGAATTGTCTGTTGTGAACCGCCCCGAGTCTGGGGAGATGGGGCAGTATAGAAATCAGACAAATAAATAAATAAATAAATTTAACTTTAAAAAGTATGTCAACATGCAACAAAATAGCATATAAGTTTTACCATTTTAGAAACCTCTAAGAAAGTATATAAGAAAATAACCACTGCAAAATATAAATAATTAATTGCTAGGAAAATATAACTCTCAAGTAAATTGAAAGTGTGTCTAGGTAGAGTTACACTTCAATATTTTTTTCCAGATCCTTTTAATTAGAAAAAGGAAAATAGGCATGCCACAAAGTGCCAATATTTAACATAAATTTTATTTACAAGAATGCTTTTTTGTCCCATAATTATTTTTTAAACAATAAAATGGAAATTGCCATCTATTCCCAAAAAGTCAAATAACATACCAATCAATAGCCAGGCTCAGTTTCAAATAAACATCATGACACAAGCTTCACACTTTTGTACTTGCCTAAGAATACAAGTACAGGAGGGCAGAATTTGTATCACACTATTATCAGCTACATTTTTATTTACTGCCTCTTGAATGCCCATGAGAGGGAAGATGTGCATTAGGAACATCCTGGAGAGTTTGAACAGGAGCAAAGAATGACATAACAGCTTCCCCAGAAGGCTTCTTTTGCAAGGAAGCAATAGAGGAACAGAAACAAGAACTTGACTAATTTTAAGGGTCCAAAGGTCTTGTCTGAGTCAGTTTCTTCTGACTGAAAGGGAAACATAGCAAGCAGATCCATAAGAGCAATGCTGCCTCCAAGCTAAATATGGAATTGGAGATTAAAGAAGTACCAGATAGAAGACATTAGAAAAAATTACTATATTCAGAAGTAGGTTATTATTTGAAGTAGGTAAACAAGCACATTTCCAAGAAAGTACTGTACTACTAGCAGTGCTTGGCTGAAGATCATGAATTTCTTGGACAAAAGCTATTTTGACCTCAGATATGCTATTCTTTATAAGCCATCCTTAGCCAGTTTCTAAAATCTTGGATAGACTCTGAACATCTCATTCCCTCATCCTTTGAATATTGGTAATAACTTATTTGATTTGCACTGTGTGGCAATTAAAATTACCTGATCATGTCCCTTACTCTTAATGTTTGAATTTTGAGACAGAACATAATCTTGTAAAATTGTCTGCTGAGATATGTTTGGCCCCAAACGTCCAGCTATTCAATGAATGATCACAGATTCTAGTAATAGGAGAACAGGAAAAATCCTTGTCCACTATATCAATTTTATGCACATAATTTCATTTCATTTTGTCTTTCTGCTAAGCTAAAGACAGTGAGAGCTGTCTTATCTTTCTTCAAAGAGCAGTTACTCCTTGTTGATTTTTCTTCTATATTGTGAGTAAATCGGTAAATTAGTCTTTAAATGCTTATGTTAAAAACATGCCTCTTTCACCTCAAGCATTAGCAATTTTTTTTTGTAAAATAGTTTATTAGCAAAATATGTACAATATAAAGGAGAAGAAATTAAAAATATTGTTAGGGACTGCTTTCATCAATATCCTTGTCTGGATCTGTCTCTGGATTTTCATCCTGTTGCTGCTTCTTCCAGAGTTTAGCCATTGCAAGCAGTTTGAGGTTGGGTTGATTGGCAGCATCTTCTGGGAAGATATAATCATAATATTCTTCCCAGCCGGCATCAGACTAGAAAGAAAAGTGTGGACATAATCAAACCTCCATTATTACAAGAACTGATTTGTAATCAATTGTCTCTATGTGACATTTCCACACAACATTTGCTGTTTTCCTATCCTGCTTTTTACAAAGTGCATTAAAAACCAATTTAGACTGTAGATATTGCTTGTTTGAAAAATCCCAGAGAACTAAAAAAATACTTTGTCTCTCTACTGGATGTTCAGAAGCTTATGTTATCTGAATAGATACTAATAGATGGGATGATTTTTCCTGAATATTTCCTGAACACTAAGCTTTGTTATGAAATATTAATAAACTATTGTATACATACATCACAGGGTACAGCATTATATTCTGTAGATTCTTTGAATTTACTCTAATTAATTAAATTAGTATCAGTCAGAAAGAATAAGCAGAAGGAAGAGGGAAAAACTGTCTATTTTGTTAAAGTTACACTGTTTGTTAATAGTTACACTGTTGCACTATATAAAGTACTTATGGCAAGCCAAATTTCCAGGTGGAGATCTTACCCCATCTTCAGCCTGAAGTTTCCTCCGCTTCTTGACTTTTTCAGGCATGAGTTTGTCTACTCGTTCTCTGCTGGATTCTGTTCCAAACTCCTCTTCAAAATTTTTCCAAGATTCCAAGAGCATAAGCCTCTCTTCTTTCTCCTCACAATTTCTCATTGTTTTATTTGCCTCTTCATATATTTGCCGGCATCGTGGTAAATTGTTCTTTTTATCTGCTGAGAGTTCAAATTGAGCAAAACTGATCCATACCTAAAATAAAAAAGAGCATATTAGGATAAAAAGTTAATCTATGTAGGTACAATAAGCTGTCACGTACTTATTATAGTCTTTCTCTGTCTAGGATTTCTCCCGATTAATGATATTCAAACTGTGTATAGAACTGTACATTTTGGTCATTTGAAATAAAACTTTTAGAAAGAATTGCAGACTATTTTAGATTAGGACTTGTAAGCACTGGTTACAATTACTTAATAATACTTTTTCTCCAAAGGAAACATATAACTGAAACTGAAGTATGTTTAAAAGAGAATAAGGAAAAGAAAACGGGAGTCAAATGTTGATCATCTCCTATTTTCAAATAAGATGAGAACAACAAAGTATATATAAAGCAGGTATAGAGAACAGTAAGCCTGTGCCATGCAGCTACCAGAGTCAAGTCAATTTCCCTGAAGTACAATAGAAGTGCAGAAGGCCATTCTAGTGAGTATTTTTTAAAAGGCAGATATGGGCCTTTGACCTTATATGTCAGTGATGGCAAACCTTTTAGGAACTGAGTGCCCAAATTGCAATCAAAACCCACTTATTTATCACAAAGTGCCAACATGACAAGTTAACCTGAATAATGAGGTTTTGTAAGGAATTTCAATCACTTTCACAATTTGACTCTCCCTCTTGGCACTAGATTTCTTTAACAACTCAGGAATGATGGGAGTGTAGTGCAGTAGCCTCCAGAGGGCCATCACATCCTTATTCCTTCATTTTTCCTTCCTCCTCCTCTGATTTCCTTTAATCCTGTATATTATGGTTTATTATTTTAGCTTTATTAAAGAATGCTATGTAACATAGAAGCTCTCAGCAAAAATAACAGCAGCAGTTGTTTGTGGCTGAAGCTATCCCGGGCTGTTATCTACACCCACACCTATTTTTATTCCACTTTCCCTGGGTCAAGGAATGGCATCTTTTCCCCATTCCTGACTTTAATAAACCCTAACCCCCCTCTCAGCCTTTTAGCTACTATTATGCCACCTTGCTTCTCCTTCCCCTTAAACGAGTCTAAGGAAGAAAGCCAGGAGGGGGAAATCTAAGGGGGACGGAAGAGACCCAGGCAGAGCCCTCTCTAGGCTTCCGCCCAGATTTTAACTGAATCTCCGACAAACAGACCCTACTTCTCTTTTTGGACTCTGGACCACCAGGCCTTTATTTTCCTCGTTTATTGGGGAAAATTGGATTTTTATTGGGTCTTCCCCCACCCCACACCATAAAGAAAGCCAGCCAGGTTTCTCCTCCTAGAAGCCTCCCTACTGTTCCCTCTCCCACTCAATCCTACTTCAGGACAGAGGAGCACATGCTGGAAAGCGCGTGTTGGGGCAACGTGGGAGCGCAGCTTCTGACCCTCCGGTGCTCCGCCAGCAATTTTCTGTGCTCCTCCAGGCACAGTTTGCTGAGGTGGGGGGGTGAGCAGCCCTGATGTCTCCGTTGTCTCCCCCACAGCCTGGCTTCCTCAAAGATGTGGCGCATTTCAAAGGCAGTAGCTCCTGTCTGGAGATGCCGAACTGCGTCCCACTGCGAGAGCGGAGCCGGGCCTCTCCACTGTCTGACTTGCCAATGAGGGCATTTCTGTTGGACCAGCCACCACCACCCACTGGGTTTTTGTGCTCAGTGCTTGGCCAGAGGAGGGGAGCACTTCGCCACACTGCCCCCTTCTTTCTCTTGGTCCTGCCGATGAGTCCGGAGGAAGACGCCAGGTGTGGGGGATGACCCCCCACTCTGCAAGATCCGCCCCTGGCATTCTCTCCCAGCCCTCTTTGCTGGCAGCAACAGCAAATGTAACACGACAAAGGCAGAATGCTTTTGCTGTGCAAAGGCAAGTGCAGGGGCACTTCACAACAGCTCTTTCATTCCTCTGCTGTGACAGGGAGCCTCAGCAGAGTGGTGAAAGAGCTGCATGGGTCGCATTGTGGCTTCAGGAGGAGGGGACCCCATCTCCCCCATTGTGAAGTGTGCAAGTGAAAACGTTCCCTCAATCAATTCCAACTTCACAAGACCTTTTTCTTTCGTGAGAAACTGGAATTGATTGAGTGAAATGCAATGGAGAAACACGATTGGCATGGGGCTGGTGCTATGGCGTGCATGCCCACAGAAAAGGCTCTGCATGCCACATCTGGCACCCTTGCCATAGGTTCGTCATCACAGTTATATGTCATACTAGCCTTCTCACCTGTTCCAAATTTAAAAACTTTTTGCAGCTTTAAGAGCAGCACTATTTAAATAGAACAAATATGTAAAACATACTTAATTTATGATATACATAAGTTTAAATGCTTTTCTTTTCTTTTTCTTTCTCCTAATCATTTTTTCTATTTTTGTAAAACTAGTCATTTTAAAAGTGTGTACACACCATTAGTGCTACTACAGCCAGAATGGAATTCAGCATTACCTGAGTTAATCCTTACCTTAACATGCTGCGTTCGCTGAAGCAACCTCCTGTACAAATTTCTTGTATTGTCATATTCTTCTTGTTCAATTTCGAAGTCTATGTAAGATTTCCAAAGTACCTAGGAGAATAGAACTGTTCTTCTAACTTGGAATGCAAAAGCAAATTTACAAAAAAATAAAAAATAAAGATATCTATATAAAATGCCTAAAATAACGGATATGCACGGAGAGAAAAAAATCTGAACAACTTATTATGTCCTTTTTGAATGGGTTTACCTTGATTCATCTTTTTCCCTGTACCATCAACTCTGTGGTGTATGTTGCAGTAAGAGTTGTGGCTGGTCCAAAGTCACCCAGTCAATTTGCATAACTAAAGATAAACCTATATCTTTGTTTCCTTGGTTTCATTAACAATCCTCCATAGTTGAACTCAGAATGGAAATCATCAGGGTCAATTTTGATTGGTTATTTCACCCAGGAGATGGTTTTGAGAGTGCTCTTAATAACCTAGGTGGGAGGCCTAGCATGGAAAATATATGAGGGGCAATCTCTTGAAAACCCAATGGTTTTCAGTGGTCTTCTGGGCCATCTAACAGGACTGGTTTGAGGTTACTACTATTTTGCAGTGGTTCTAGTTCTTTCTGGGACAACATACCCAGAAGGCAGTACTGTGAAATTACAGTTCATACAGCCTCATATGTTGTCTTTATACTATTTAAAATGAAACTGATGGGGCAGGTGATTTGGAGTGAGATGCCATTATTATGCAGATGATACCAAGCTCTACCCCTTACCATCTAATTCCAAGATAGCTAGATCCTCCCTCATCCATTGTGTGCACTCCAGCCCATTTATCTACAGCTTCCTCCTATCTGGGCAGCCAGCTCAACCTGAGCAAGGAGTTCACTTCTTGTCAATCTAGTCCATTGATATCAGCACTACCAATACTATTTCAGGACTATCAATACTACTTCCATCCCACCCTCACCATAGTGAGTTTTTTGTTAACAAACGGATAGCATGTCCCTGCGCAAGTTTCCTTGAGAATGACAGAAGCACAGACTTAATTAAAAAATAATATATGTCTATGTATCTGACAAAAATAGATAATTGAGAACAGCATTCTCCAGAACCTCTCTTACCTCTGGCATATCCAATCGAGGTTGGCCAATAGCTAGTTCATATATAGCTCTGGCTCGGTCAATGTCACCAAGAATAGTTTCTAATTCAGCAAATTTGATCCATGATGTGCAGTTTTCAGGTGTAAACTCTAAAAACTTCTCATACAGTTTCCGACAACGATCAAACTCTCGCAATTGTAGCTCCAGTTCTATGTAGCCTTTAAATAGCTTGTTCTTTGGACATTTACCTATAGATGTCCCCTACAAAGAAGGAAGTAGTTCTTCAAAACTTCTCAAGTGTAGTTATACAAGCATAAAAGCTGAAATACATTTTTTTCAGATGTGTTCCAAAAATGCAGTATCTGTGCTCTAAATGCCTTCTCTTTGAATTATTGCATTTACATCTTACTGTGTTTTTATGGTATATTAAAATGGTCTGCAAAGACCAAAAACTATTATGAGCATGATAACTTTATTTCAACATTTGTAAGGCATATTTCAATTGATTCTACTGTTCTATTTCTTTCAATTTCATCAATATATTTCATATACCAATTTCATCAATATATTTCTAGAACAAGAAAGTCACTTCATTTTACTTACCAATGCTCGCCTGGCAAGGTTGAGATTCTTCTGCCTAATTTCAAACTGTGCACAGAGCAACCATATTTTGGCAAATGTAAACTGAGTGGAGGAATAATATAGAAATTTGGCTAAATTTCAGTTGGCTAAGTTAAAAACAATGCTTTCATACATACAAAAAATGACTAAGACCATAAATCTTTTGTATTTTTTAATTTATTCATTTTTATTCCACCTTCATTATTTTTATAAATAACTCCAGGTGGCAAACATAGATAATGCTCCTTCCTTGCTCCTATTTTCCCCACAACACTATGAGGTGAGTTGGGCTGAATAGAGAATCTGGCCCAAAGTCACCCAGCCAGATTTCATACTGAAAGAGGGACTAGAATTCAGTCACCTGGTTTCTTCAATAAAGTAATTTTCTTGAAACCCATTAGAACAAAATATGCATACAGAGTATCTTTAGCAGGTTTATGTTATTTCATCAGCCCACAAGGCTAATTGACAAAACATGACTGAAAACACAAAATTGGACAATACGTCACTGAAAACAGGAAGACAAATTACAATTAATTTCTATTAGCTTTATTTTGGTTCTCATGCACTTTAATTGTGACCACTCGGTTATAATCTAAAGCCTTTTATATTTATACCTTCAGTTATAATCTAAATTACTAGTGATAAATGACTAGCTGATTCATTTCCTAGTTTCAAAGAATTTATCATTTGATACAGAGTTTGAAGAAAGGGATACATAATAAATGAATGATTTATTTATATTGTAATAGTATATGGAAATAACTTGGAAGACAGGAGGGAGACTGGACAACCAGGATATAAGACGTTTCAGCCCACAGGAGGAGGACTGAGATGGGAAACATTTCAGAAGGGATTCTCCTTAATTTATCAGGAGCCTCCCCTCCCCCACCCAAAAAAAGGCAAGGAGGAGAGGAATATGTTCAGTCTTAGAAGGTTTTTCTCTCATACAATTTAGGTTTATATAACTTCCATCAGAAATCTTGATTTAGAAATTTTGTTATTTTTGAAAAAGCAATGTGTCTTAAAACTCTGTGAATAAATTAAATGCACACACTAATACATCCATACAACTTTGATTTGCTGTAGCAGTGATGGGCAACTTCTTTTTAGGGGGCTATATATGGCATCCCACCTCTCTAAAATGTCACAACTACAATTTGTCAGTAAAATGACCTATTAATAACATGATGACATGTAATAACATAGTTATGAGGGAGCTTTATTTAGAACTTTGAATCTGGGTCATAAGTCCCCTATATGGGTCTGTTGTAACTTCTAACAGTCACTAAGTGACCAGTCATAATTTGAGGACTACCTGTACAGCACAGACTGCCTTGCTTAAACAAACCAATTTTTTCCTTTCCCTATTCTCTTATCAACATCTACTTGATTATAGACAAGAGTTGAAGCTACATTTAACTCCTGCTTTTCAAAATAATATAAATTGCTTCTATTGAACTAGAATATCCACTAACTAGAATATCCGTTACATGATTTTTTTTCAAATCCTTTATTTTCCATTTTATCTGTTGTATTACAAAGCATAAACCAGTTTCCTTACATCTATAGTTCTTCTTACCACATATTTTATTTATAATAAAGTTGCCCGATATAATAAAAAATGTGACTATGTGACTATTTTCTAGAAAACAGAGTTCCAAAACAATTGGTAGTAGAGATTTTTTTAAAAAAAATCAAATCTAGTTAATCCCTATATCAATAAATGGTTTGAGAAAATGCAATGTTTATTTGCAACTTGCACTGCACTGTTTGATGTACAATTGCTTGCATTCCATACTCTTGGATTTATCATATCCATACAGTGCACATGCACTGCATTTACATCATATTAGTACTTACAAAATATCTTCAATTTAGAGTAGGATTTTTATTCCATACAGGGTCTACACCAAAACGTCAAAGAAATGATTCTTCCAGTTATAGAGAGATCTGAATCAGGAATATAATGCTCTTCAGATGTTCTGACAATGGTAGTTAGGACTAATAATTTTTTTAAAAAATATTTAAAAACATTGTCTATTCTTGTTTTAGACTCTAACTTGTAGGTTTTGCACCACGGTGTTCATTCTTTA
>JANHFP010008460.1:60695-82177 GCA_032468135.1 Calamaria suluensis | reverse complement strand
AATTGAAGTTTGCTGTTTTCAAGAAGTGAAGATAACTTCTCATAAAAGACACTTTGCTTTTGGACGTTTGTTTGGGGAGATTTTCTGTTAATTGGTTTGGGCGGGATCATCACTACTAGATTATTATTTGCTAAATGTCATGCTTGTTTGCACAGGGCAACATTGTTTTTGAGGGGAAAAAATGACAAAATAATTTTTGAATTATTGTAAATATTTTTAGAGGGATTGTAATAAAACTTAATTCAAGTCTGCAATGGGATATTCACTGATTTGATTGTTCCTGCTCCTTATCACATTGTAATTTGGTGGCATAATGCTAAACCATAAGCAGGAGAATTTGATTTATTTATTTCTGTTAAAAATGAGCACCAACACTCACCTCTTCCTTTCTGTTGAAGTAACAACAAACTACCCCAGGTGAACTTTGATGATAGAAAATTGTAGCAACAATAATATTGATTTCTTGCTATAAATATGGTATCTATCCATCGGCCTTCAATGCCACCTGAGTTATGAGTTATGAGCGTGAGTTAACAGCGTGCCATCTTAGCAAATGAATATCCTAGGCAGAACTACATGGTGTTTATTTACTAATATATTAAATTTATATGCTGCCCAGCTTAGAGTTTGAGGTGACTAGGGTGGCTTTTATTTAATTAATTCTTTCATGGTTTGGATTCAGAGACTGATTGTACAAGAGAATGGCAGCTTTAGTTTCCTTCCTTGCCATGCATGTGCTTCAACTACCGACAGTTTGTCCAAGGCCCTGCTGAGAAATTACCAAATGTAGGAAAGTTTAGTAAAGAAGTAGGAAAAAACTTAACTCCCTTTCTTTAATCCTATATTATATTTTGTATTTGCATTTTCTTTTTTAATTTTTTTTACTACTTTTTAGGACAAAGACTTCTGCATCATCACAGTGCCACATATGGTCCCTGAATTTCATCTGATCCAGAGTTTTGTTAGGATTATTCCATTCTGCAATTGTACACTGGATCAGGAACTATATGTGTTTCACCGATCTGGATTGCTCAAGTTAGTAATACATTTTGCTCTCACAATTATTTTCAGATGAAATGTTTTGATTGGAAATTGGCATGACATTTCCTACAATGGGAAGCCCTTTAGGCATGTACTCATGCTCTTATCACCTGTTGATGGATTACTGCAGTGCAATGTATTTTGGACTGCCTCTGAAGATCACTCAGAATTTAGCATTTGTCCAAAACACAGCAACACAGACAGTAGATATGCCACATTATACCCAAGTGTCATCCTTGCTTCAGAAACTGCACTAGTTATCAGTTCATTCCTGGATGCAATTAAGGTGCTGATTATCACCCAGTAAAGTCTTACAAGGCAATGGACCATGCCATACTGTATAAGGACTAAAATGTAGATTTTCTAAATTCTAATGGACGCATCATACAATATTGGTGGATTGAATGGCATGTATTGGACTACCAATTTTACGTACTCAGGCTAAAAGCATATCTGGACTGGGAATAACTTTTGAATATGAGTATATCTGTACAGATATTCTTCTCGATATTATGCTTCATCCTATACATAGGTTTGAATACCTATGGAAATATCACAGAACAGCCACTTTTCAAATATGGCTCACAAAATAGCAAACTAACAAAAATGTTAAATTAAATGTTAAAAAAGCAGATAAAACATAAAATCTTAAAATCACTAAACCACATTAAACAAACAGTATTTTACCTGTTTCAACATTTGCTCCTTTACATGAACCAACAATATAAAAGCATTATTAATGAGATTTGGTATGAATGAGAAATGAGAGAAAACTCATGTGAAATTAGAACAAACTGGGCCACCAGTTTTCATCTGAAGTCTCTCAAATTAAAATATAATTCCTGAAAAAAATATGGATGTGCATGAAAAACTGAGCAGTATTGGAAAAAAATCTGAGTATAAAAAACTAATGCTAATAATCCATTCCTGTTGAAGAAATATATAAAAAGCAAAGATCAGGGCAATGTGTTTGTACCGTGAAGGTTTAAAAGACATGTGAATAGAAAGTAAGTTGCTGAAAATGAATAAAAGCAAACTGTCTAGAAACAGCATGGGGGCATTGGGGTGGGAAAACGAAAAGTACAAACTCACCAAGATAAAGGGAAAAGCTGCAAATGAAAATATGATTGGCAAAGGTTATAGAAAAAGGAAAAGCCTTATACAATAACCAGAAGATGGCAAATGCAATACCAGGTTTGCTACTTAAGAGGGGGGACTGGAAATAATAATACAACGAGGTGTAGCCTGAAATGCTTAATGGATACTTCTTTTCAATTTTGAATGCAAAGCACAATAATAATGGTGCCCTTACATCTGGACAGTCAAGTGATTCAGGCTTTTAGAATGACTTAATTCTTTACTAAGAGGAAAATGAGCATGTACAAACTAAGGTAGTTTTCTCCCACTTTGATATTTTCATAATAGTTCTTTTTTTAAGTGCTCCATTTTAAGGTGATTTTCATATTAATACATATATGCAAGAGATAGAAGCAAACTGCACTGTTTGGCATCTAGAAAAATAGGACAAGAACATCTAAAGTCACTATAAAGTGGAGTTTGTATTAACATAAGAGTAAATGTTTTCTTTCTTTTAGAAAAGTACCCATGTTTCAAACCTACTTTCTTTTCAGCTCTTTGTGCATCTTGTTTATGAATAGTAAAAGAAAATAGTCCTGAAAAACAACAACAAGATGAAAAAAGGTTGAATAATTTTCTAAAATCAGTAGTTTTGTATTGTCAGCTGACATGAGTTTTCTATCTCTCCTGGCAAGGATTCAGCTAGAAATAGATACTAGGCTGATGAAAATGTATAGTGTTGATATGCACTGAGGTGCATATCATGTTTAATTCATGTTTAAATTCCCTGTGAACAGAGTAATAGGCTCTCAAACCAACTTTGATATGAAAACCCTGTATCATAATTTCTGTTCTTCTCCTTCCCATATTTTAAAAGTAGTTATTTTATTGTTGTCATTTATTGTTTTATCATTTTAATGTCTAGTGATTTTAATGTTTGTAAAGTCACCCAGAGTGGCCTCTGGACAAGATGGGCAGCACATAAATCAAATAAATAAATAAATAAATCACATTTCCTTTTTTCTTTATAGACAATCATTACCATGGTCATTATATATCACGATTGCCTATTCAGGTTTGGGATCTGAAACATTAGATATTAGTAGATATCATTATTGGAATTAGTTTTGTTTTCAATAGGACTTTTCATGTAAGAGCAGCAAAATCTACTGATGTCTTTGCCATTAAAAGCCTAATCCAAACCCTGGAATTGAACGTAGCTATATTGGATGACCTAAATAACTACTTATCAGCACGAAGAGATCCAGTAAGTGCTATAATAATATTGGGGGAAGGAAGGTAATACCCTGTTTTCTCTAAAACAAGACATCCCCTGATATTGGGCTTTTGATAACATGGCAGTAAGGCCAAGCACTTATTTCAGGGTTCAAAAAAATATAAAACAGGGTCTTATTTTCGGGAAAACACATTAGTGAATGGATTTTTTTGTAATTATTTGTAATTCACTCAATAATAGAAATGCTCTAGTCAGATTATAGACTGGTTAACACTCCCTTTAAATAAGAAAGAAACATTATGATGTGAAATTAATGAATCAGATTGAATAGAAAACAGTAAGATGCCTTGGAGAACAAGAACGTCAATGCCTGAACTAAAATGCATTAATGTACTTGGAGATCTGCCTGTTTGGAGAGAAATTCCACAAGCAAGATCCCATATCTGAGAGCCCTTTTACTTACAGCCACCTACTTCATTTCATTTCGCCTCTAAAGTTGTTTGAGGGACCTAAGGAGATATATAATGGGGAAAATTTTCTTTCTATTGTCTACATCCAGCTTCTCAGGACTTTAAAGACCAGTGTGAAAACCTTGAATTGGGCCTGGAAATAGATAGGCAATTGCATGTTGCTGATGGATTATTGGCATGATATGATTATATTACCTAGACCCAGATAGTTGAAACAGAGTTGCATGTTACTAACTGAAACTACTGAATTACCTTCAAAAATAGCTGTTCCTACAATACATCACACTAGTTTATTCTGTAGCTTACCAGAGCATTCATAGTGGATGCCAGTGTATCCTATCCTGGAAAGGATTTCAGTTAGTATATAGATCTGAACAAATAAAAGTTTTCTGAGCAACAAGACTACCTGTGTCCAGTTACTGTACAACAGTAGTTCCAAAAGCATGTGCAAGTTGTTTAGTTTAGTTGTTCTTCTGCTACAGGTACTAAGTAGTCCGAGTATTAAAATTGAACTCAAGGAGATCTGTGTGATAACTTAGACATTTAGA
The DNA here is from genome assembly GCA_032468135.1 of Calamaria suluensis. NCBI lineage: Eukaryota > Metazoa > Chordata > Lepidosauria > Squamata > Calamariidae > Calamaria > Calamaria suluensis. Next base: position 77,804 of record JANHFP010008460.1, on the reverse strand, counting down.
TTTGGGTTGCTTTCTTTCTTTTTCAAAGAGTGTGGTAAGAGTTTCTCTGAAGGAAGAAATAATGGTCTGTTGAATCAAATTTATAACTTTGTCCTTACTAAATCCAACAAGGCGAAGTGCGCAAGAATTGAACATTTGAGTTCCTAGTTCAAGGATCCTGTCCATATCTTCAAAACTCAAAATTGAAACTTATTCAATATAGCTAAAGATGATGATGCTCTGGAAATTTCTGCATTAACCCATGAATGCAAATCACAATGAATGCAAATGTATTTACTTTCAGAGGGTCTAGCACATAAATCACAGCAAACTAACAACTGTTATCAACTGTTTATCAACTGTTATTAAGGGTCAGAATGTGGCAGCTCTGCTGGAGGACACTGTAAAGATAAACGTTGAGGGGAAAAAACCTTTTTGTCATCCTCAGTATTCCACAATAGGTTTACTAAGGAGCTCTAAATTATATTTAGTTGAAAGCAGCACTGTGCTCTACTTGTTAGTCTAAACCAGAGGTTCCCAAACTTGGCAGCTGGCTGGAGAATTCTGGGAGTTGAAGTCCACAAGTCTTAAAGCTGCCAAGTTTAGGAACCTCTAGTCTAAACTATGTGAACAAAATTAATACAAGAAAGAGCATTTGGGTAGAGTCATGTTAATTACCTATGTCAACTGCATACAGTATGTGTGATTAGCACTTCAACAAGAGTATCAGCCATATCAATTGAAAAATCCACTGGAATTTTCTGGAAAACATATATTAGCCTATAAGGATATACATATATTATATCAGCCATATCAATTGAAAAATCCACTGGAATTTTCTGGGTAAACATATATTAGCCTATCCTTTTAATTAGTTATCCATCTTACATAACACTAAACCTCACCTCAGCAGGTTAGTAATCAGAACATGATAATAGGATAGACAATATATTTCCATTTTCAGATTATCATCTTTCTGTCTTGTTTAGACAATTTAGATAATGATGTACTGTAATTGGCATGAACCGTACTGAACTGCCCAAGCAGGCATTTTAAATTCTTTAAGGACCCACCAGATTGAAAATCTTTAACACTGAGTCCGAGATCATCCCTGTGTCTTGTGGATAGTATATAGTACATCAGCACAATTTCTAAATTGCATTGCCACTAATACAAGATTTACCATCAGGTAGAAACACTCCAGTAGACAAGAAGTCTGAAGACTGAGATGTACAGTAAATCTTATGGACTAAAGCAATTTTACCAGAACCACTCCACTTTATAGGATGGGGAAAATAGAAGATGTGCGTGTGTGTGCGCCTGCCCGCGCATGTGTGTGCCACCTTGGGTTTCTGAAAGAAAAGCTGGATAGAAATCCAGTCAGTCAATGTTGTCTGAATTAGTAAAGGGAAAAAAATTGGTACCAACTTGCTTGTTTTTTTCAGGATGGGACACCAGTTCAGGCATTTGTAGCAGAAGTTTTGAATCAAATTGTTGGAATATCTGTTATTAGAAATGAGATGGTATGTATTCATATTTGCAATTGTTCTTATAGATAGGAAAATCCATTTCCTTTTATACATTTACAAAAGGAGTTAAGTTTGCAGTGTGGTACTCCATCTATCAGCTTCCTGTTTTCATACACACACATATAAATCCTACATATAAAATTGGAGAAGAATATATATTTGTTTAAATTAAATTCACATGGTCTGGATTCCAGTTTCCCCCTCACTGCAAAGAGAAATCTGAGGAGAAAAGAAATAGCTTCCAAGTGAATGTTTTTATTAACAGTGGCATATCTTTTTATGCAGGCAGAAAAATGTAATATTGATGCAGAGATGCAGAATTTTCTCCTTAACCACTTCCTGAATTGTTTTCCAGGACATCGAATATATTCGTTCACATTACAACATTGAAGATTTTATCTATTTTAGTCACTACCAGCAGGAAGAACATGCCCATCTTTACCATTTTTCTCTCAATCCAATTTTTCATCATTATGCCAAACATTTTATGAAGGAGATACTTCGGTTAGCCTACAAATCTTGCCTCTATTATCCTATTTATTCCCAACCTATAGAAGGCAAGGTAAGCTGCAAGCTTTTTAAAAATCAATTTTATTTTTTTAATTGTGTCTTTGTTGGCTTGGTGCACAAAAATATAATATATACCCTTCTAGTATGAACTATATAGTAATTTGTGAAATCAATAAAAGAAAGAATAATGACTTCTAATCAGTTTTGATCAAATAAAAACTGTAAGACATTTGCATAAAATAAACATACAAAGCTACTACATAGGCATTGTAACCTTCCTAAAAGATGTTTTAGAATTAATATTTGATCTGAGGGAAACAAATTCATTAAAATGTACATTTGTATTTATTCCCTTTTTGTTGTTAGTAAAAAGACTGAGAAATACTTTAAAAAGTTGTTCAGCTCTTACATAGAATCTCCTGGAATTTACTTCAAAACATATTCAAAACTGTGCTGTTAAGTGTCATTTCTACAAGGAAAATAGTATCAGCATAGGCTAAGATCTAAAGACACTTGTGATAGCTCAAATAGACATTATTAATTTAAGAGTACATAATAGTACACAATAAACATCTAACCCTAATCTGAAACAGAGATAACCAAACAGCCTTCATAAATATTAGAGTAAAGCAATAACAATTAAAGATAATTTCTGTAATTTCTGACGATCTTCATTAAGGAGCTGAGAATAAAGAGTGGACAACTTCCATTTCTGATCAACCAGCATAGCAGATTTGAAGTGGAGATAGAAGGACTCTCTGCCAGTTATAATAAAGTATTACAGTCATTTGCTGCAAGATGAATGACAAACAAACAAACAACTAACATAATGGATATTTCATCCTGTCTGGATTGGGCAGACAGGTTGTTTGTATTTCTTCAACTTGAGCTGAAATTTCAATGCTGTGTTGATTTAAATTTTGAAGGTGTGATTCACCAATCCTTAGGAGCAAGTTGAAAAGTTAAAACAAAAAAAGCTTTAGTGAATGCACGGAAAGACTGGAAATATTCTAGATCTTTTATTGACATTATTTCAGTTTTAATTGTTACATCTTTCCTATGGTTTATATAAAGCCTGTAATTGAATTCACTGCAATGCAATTAGTCCTATTTTGTATTTATGTAAGCACAAGAATATTTCTTAGTGTTTATGCTATTTCATTAGCATTTGTCATTTACCATTTTAATAAAGCATGATTTATCTGTTTGTAAAATAAGCAAAGGTTAAGAGTATGCATGTATCATTGCTTAATAAGATTGGATGGAGAAGACTCGTGATAGCTGTAAAGAAAAATATTCCTCTGGGGGAAGCTTCTTGTGCTGCAAAATCCCATAAACCAAACCACTTGTTTATCTGTCATTCCCAGTGATATAGTAATATAATTACTCTCATAATTATCTTCATTAGGATAGGGAATTAACTGCAATCGATTCCTCCACTATATGAGTGTTTATTTTATTTTTGAGGGAGGGGAAGTACTATTCTGGGTTTTAATCAAAGGGATAAAGGATTATTGTATTCACAAAGCAGAGACATCTGTGATGCACTCTTCTGACATTCTGTGTGCTAAAATATAGCTTGTCCTTCAGTACCAGAATCCCTGTGCCCATTCCCTGACATCTGCCCTACATTACATGGTTCCTGTGCGACCAAGACGACAGATTGTCTATCCTCTGGAAAAGCTTGGCATAAATGCTCCATCAAAACAAGTCTCCAAGGATCAGGTGGGTAACTAAAGCAGAAGCAAGCAAAATGCATAGTTCCAGCTAAATGTAGAATTTGGCAGATGGGATGACATTACTGCCTTAATGCTGTTGGGCTGCTTCTTAATTACCTTGAACCTCATGTTCATGCCCTTACAGTTCACAGTCAGCTGTATCATTTTCTATATATTCCATTAAAATGTAACTACAGGCTGCAGCTTTTCTTTTATTAGAATTTGATAGAGAATAATTTTATTATATTAAAATAAGCAAAGTTGTATTATGGAACTTTAATCAGGCCCTTTTGATCCTTCCAGGAAGATAAATCCCAGTCCTGCACTTACTATCCCATCCTCCCCCATTATTACATCAAATAGATTATCTGCATTTGGAGGTTCTACATTATAAAAAGCCCAACTGAATCATAACACAGGTTTGTATAACCCAGTTTCCCATTTCCCGCAGCGACCAGCCAAATGTGCCTGGAAAATTCACAGTCCTGTCTCAGCAACCAGTATTCAGTGACATACTGCTCCTCAGGTTCCATTTAGGCATTGTGATTAATCATTATTGGTAGTCCTTTCCTCCCTAACATTGTCTAATTCCTTATTCATCTTGCCAGGTGGTATATGGGTCTATGTGCTTTGAGGATGAAAATGTGGAATGCATATAAGTGTGCCATCTGTTGCTTTTCATGATGCTAACTAACTGAGATCTCTTTACACGGTTGCTAGATATTAGTGATTTTTGCTCTTATAGTTGCCTCTTGCCTCTTAAGGATAACAGCCAACATAGAAGCTTTTTTTTAGTATATAAGTGTATTTTTAATTTTGAGGGAGGTAGGATTAAAATTGATATTTATTTTCAGCAACATAATGCAATATTTATATATACGTCACACAGTTTTTGTGTTCATTCTAGTAAAACAAGCTGAATATGAAAACAAATTAAAGAATATACCAATATGTGAACTAGATTGTAATTATCCATTGTTTTTATTTTTTAATGCTTTTTACTTCTGCAGTGCAGCTCTGGTTTTAAAAAATGTACACAAAATTTGAAATTTGAGATTCACAAAGTTGAATATTAATGGATCTAGAGACTGGTTTAGTCATTCAGATTTGTTTTATAAATTTAAACAATTATAATTATTTTATCTAAATTTTATAAATTTACTTGCTTAGTATAAATAAACAAACAAGCAGAAAAAATGGGAAGTCAGAGAATAGGTAAACCAGTGGGATATACCATGTGAGGATATCAGATGTGGCAGCTGAGGGTAAGGAGGGAAAATAAGTCACTTTTAGAATAGGGAATGGGTAGGTGAAATAGTAGGACAAATCATGCTGGGAGTTGCAGGAGAAAGAGAAGAGGTATCATGCATCAGCGTTGCCATACTTAACATATTTGGATTCCAAAACTGGAAAGTCCAAAATGTTCTGGGTTTTGGTTTGTCCTGCAGTGGCTAACACAAAACAGTGTGGCCACTCTTCCAGAATGCAATAGATTGTTACAGATTTCAAAGCAAAACATTTTCTTAAGTTAATCTATACCCCCAGGGTGATTTTTATTCCAAGAATGAAGAATGGATACTTATGCCCTATAGAAATTTCCAGTATTTGAAAGAGTACTTTATTTAGCGCAATAAGTTAAATAATGAATTAGTGAAAAAAAATTCCTTTATTTAGTCCAAGGAAAAATTTTCAGACATAAAATTTTGAGAAAAGGAAGATAGAGTTTATTCTTTGGAGGTAGGGATATAACTGGATCCTTCAGTAAGATATAGTGAAAATTGTTAAACATCCTTGTTTCTATTGATGAAGTTTTTTCCCCAGGAATCTGCCTTTTGAGATATGTGTGTGTATCTGCATGTCTGTGTGGTGGGTGGTTATGCATATATAGACAATATGGCAAAATGAAGTTCAACCAGTATGTATAATTAGCTTGAGAACCATAATTATTTTTATAATTATAAGCAGTAGGTTGTCAACTTGTTTTATTGTGTCACCATCTGGGAGCATTTTGCTATCCATCTGTTTTATGCAATTAAGTAATTATCTATATAAACCTACAATGGGTGTTATACTTAACAAGAATAATTACTCTATAATTCATAATAAATTCATATAACTATTAATTTTTTGTTTGTTTCTGGCTACTAATTCTGTGTGTTTTATTATTTCTCAAAGTTGTCAAGTTTTACTATCGGTTTCAGGGATGTTTTTCCTGCTATTTAGACAAAATCTGCCACATCAAACAATATTCTCTGGTCTGCATTCTACATACGAGTTTGCACTTGTGCAGTCATAATAATTCCACCCAGAAATTCTAGGTTATCTTTGAAATACCTAAGGAAAGAGCAACAAGTTTATAATCACTTTTCTTATTTGTGAATCAGCTCTGAAGATTCTTCTGAATCTTATAAAAGAAAAGAAGTTTTTAAAAAGGAGTTTTAAATGCCCAGAGCCTCAGGAAAGGATACCTTTTGGAATTTTCTAATAATCAGTCCAATTTATTTTAATCATAGTTAAGTAAGAAAGAAACCAAAATAAAGTACCATTTAAATGTCAATAATATAAACATTGCCAAAAAAGATCCATATAAGTACCCAGTGAAACCAAGTTCAATTTTTTTGCCACAGTTAAGCAGCATGACAGCAACCATGTAGATTTTTGCAACATTGTGTAGAACTTACCAAACTCAAACTTGGTAGTTAGCTGATTTTGGAATCAACATGATATGGCTTGGAGAAAATTTCAGAATGTATATTAATATAGCAATTCAGAAATTGTCATCTATAATGATTCATATAACATGTATTCAAAGTCTTGGACTAGGATTCATAGCCAGAAGCTAACTGGAATACTACTATTGGTACTATCTTTGTTTTTGTTTGCCATAATCATTCAACTTCTATTTGCAGGTCTTTGCATTTTGTGGTTTTCTCCACTTATTCTATTTTGCTGTCACATTTGTTAAATCTGGAACGATATGTGGCAAGTACTTATCTGTTTTAACCTTAGCCTTTTCATTTTCTGTTAATTTCTCTATTTTCTTGCTTGCCGACAAATGGCATTTCTTGCAGATATTCCACTCTACCACTGTTGCTATTTTGTTATGTCATTGTTTGTAATCACTATGTGTGATATTTTGCAGCAGCTAATTATTATTATTTAAATTTAAATTGTTAGCTGCTCAAGTCAAATTGACTTTTAGTTGTATTAAACATGAATCTGACTATTCTATTCATTTTTAAATTCTGAATATACTTTATTGATACAATAAAAGGAACAAATAAACTTGATAGAGTCCTACTACAATTCTGCTATTATTTCAAGTCAGAAGGCTGGTAAGAGATATTAATAGATGAGTTTAAAAAGAGATTGAAAAGGTGCAGTTTCTTCACTCATTTAATAAAAAAAATTATCTGGAAGAAATTTTGCCTAATGAAAGTGTAGAAGGCAAATATGTACAATGTGTACAAGGCAAACTGAGAAGTAATTGGTGTAATGATTAAGGCACCAGAATAAAAACCGGGAAAGTGAGTTCTAGTTCTGCTCTAGGCATGACAGTTGGTCAGGTGACTTAGAGTCAGTCACACTCTCTCATCCCAACTCACCTCACAGGGTTGTTGTTGGGAAAGCAAGAGAGGGAAGAAGTATTACTTATGTTTGTTGTCTTGAGTTATTTATAAGAATAATAAAAATAGGATTAAATATCTTTTTAAATGTTCACTTATGATAGTAATCCTAAAGCAAGAATATGATGCCTGAAAAACATCTACTACATTTCTGATTATTTGATTTGACCAAATTCTCATTCTATATATCTGTGAACTCAGAAATGTTCTTAAACCACAATAATTTTCAAGCGATATATATATGTTGCAATCAGACTCCTCCCCAAGATGGCTGTAGGAAAAAATTTCTCTCCTGTCCACAATCTGCTGTTTTGCTACCAAAACTGATTCTTTGGCAATCTTGCTTCCTGGATTTGAATCAGAGGTGGTATTCAGCCAATTTGTACCAGTTTGTGTGAACCATTGATGGAAATTTGGCCAAAGTCGCTGAACTGGTAGTGATGGTGGTTGACCATGCCCCCGAACCAGTCCTCTGGTCATCACTTGCCCTGACTGCCATGTTCTTTGCACACATGCATTCAATTGCCTTGCAAGTCCAATGGGATGCACATGCCCGAAGAACATGGCAGCGATGAGATGCCAGCAGCTTTTTCCATGACCTCTGGTATCATTTGGCAGCTGGCGGTCAGCCGCCACATCTTTGAAAGCTGCTTTGTGGTTGCGGTGGCTGGCTGGGGGCCAACAAAAACTCCAGCCAGCTTCCTTTCCGAACTCTGGACTAGCCATTGTGGAAGGTAAGCAACCTGAACAAAGAGGCTGTGGTGGGAGAGGAAGTGGGGCCAGGGCTATTTGTTTTTCTTTTTCTTTCTTTGTTTTTCTTAAATGGTGTTTTGTATTTTAACTTTTTAAAAAATGAAATAAAAATAGATTTTAAAAACGATTGGGATTGTTATATATTATGATTAATACATAATGATATAAACACAATTTTAAAAATATTTATATAAGTTTCATGGTTGTCCAAAGGAAATTATCAATAACAGATTTGAAAAATATTAGACAGATTGCTCACAATTATACAAGTTTGTCCTGCTAATATACAGTATGAATTAATAATTTCTGTAACACAGAGAACACATCTCAAGTATTTATAATTTGACAAAATGAAGCTCTGTTCCTTTTTTTGCTCATCTATTTTCTGGCTTCTCTGTTTCTTAACATACACAAAAAATCACTGTTTTATGGATTTTTCTCAACTGATTCGTTAAGTTCCCTTTTTCTGTAGTTTTATTGTAAACTTGTTTTAGGAAATTTCTGGGAATTTTAGATGTTCATATATCTTATTTAGGTGTAATGGCTTTGCAGTTGTACTCTAGAGATCCCTGCCTTCCTTTTTTTAATAAATCTTTTTTTCTCTAAACCAAGAAATATAATTGTTCTTGACACTTTGTTGATGAGGGTCAATTGTGAACTTTAATATTGATTTAATAACAATTAAGACATAAAATTACTAATTTTGCCGAAGAAATTTTGTCCTTTGAGTATACATCAGACATGATTTCATCAGTGGAATATTTGAGGAAGAATTGCTTCAATCGTAGCTTGTACACCTCCTGCCTCATCCCATTCTTGAGTGACTGTTACTTTTAAATCATAGTAAAATATGAGGCTCAGGGAAAAATGATAATTTATATTGAATAGCTATTAATCATTTATTTTCAAATTTGTTGGCTTTCTGAGACATGAATGACAATTGGAATTAACATCTTGATTTGTATGTTGGTTAAAGAACATGAGAATAACTATGAAGAATTACAAATAAGCAGGGGACTGCTAAGGCTGACTACAAAGGGATAAATGTCACTCCTGAATGAAGTACAGGGTGAGTTGTAGCCAGGAACTGAATGAATGAATGAACTTCTCTGTCTCTTATTTTTTAATTCAAAATGGTATGGAGGGCTTCTGCTGTAGCAAATGGCTGATTGCTGATGCACTTTTATAATACATGCTGCCCCAAGGACAAAAAGGCAAAGAAAAAAAAGGAATTTTCAGTGTTTGTAAAGATAAACTTAAAATAAGAGATACGGAGCTCAGCTATACAGGGATCATAGGTCCCAATGAATTAAATGGAACTTATTGCCTAATACATGTATTAAAGAATGCAGACTTAAAATAGATGGTTTTAAAAACAAAGATTTTTTTTCAAGGAGCAATTATTGCTTGATAATTTCCAACATTACGTTATTAATTATTTCTATAGAAGAGGCATGGGTCAAAACTAGTTATTTATTCTTGTCTCAGGTAGTTGATGATTTTATATCACTAGTTGTCACGCAGATACATTAGTTCTGAGCTGATGGATGACTGTAAATTTCCTCAGTGTAAATGTCAGTGGATTTTGTGGATTTTTGCCATTAGATTTTGTTTGGAAGCTTAAACATTACACAGTTATGAGGAAGCACCAGATGGCCTCATTAACAAGAATGCTCTGAATGTTTACTACTTATATTCATGTGTGAAATTAACAGTAAGCCGACCTATCATTGCTTAGCAAATATGATGTCAGTAATACAGAGATGCTGACATTATTTGCTGCAAACTGGAATATTCATGCTGGCCTACAGTTGGTTAACTTGATTTCTTTTATTTATCCTGTATGCATGTTGAGAATTTGAATCCTCAGCAGGGAAAGTTTAGGTGTTGCTGAATTTCAGTTATTGTTGAAAAAATTGGAAAATAGTTAGTTTCCATAAATTGCAGGCTTCAGGAAACATTGAAGCATGACATGGAACTAAAGTTGAGAAATCAATCAATCTGAGTTTGACAGATTAAATCCCAGCAAATACCTATTGGGTTTATGCAGCAAATATTTCCTGTCTAATTTTCAAGGCAAAGATCTCCCAAAATGACTTTTTAGTTAACTAGAAATACCAAACATTAGAAGCAAAAGAATCATAGTTTGAACATCATGGATATTATGAAAGTAAAGTTTCTATTTCAAAGATCATCTTGTTACAGATTTCTTACATTTCTGAAATTATGGAACTTTTATGGTAATTTCAGAATACAACTAATAATCTGTTATAATATTTTTACAAACATTTGAATCAAAATACATATTTTTACTCATGCCAAGTTGATCATCTAAAATAGGGTTTTGTGTACTAAAATAGTACTTGTGTAGTATTACCATATGCTCAGTTTTTAAAGTTTAAAATATTAAGCATTGTTGTTTGTTTATTTGATTTACATCCCATCTTTCATTCAGGAACTCATAATGCTTAATGAAAAAGCAATATTAATCATAATGCTTTTTCCACTCAACTACATCGCTATGAGGTAGGTTGAGCTGAGCGGGAGCAACCGGTGCAAAATCTTCCAGTGAGTTTCCATGACTAGGGATGGATCAGAACTTGGGTCTCTTTGCCTTAAACCATCCTGATTCTCTAAGACTTAAAATACAGTATTAGTCGTCGTCTTCATCCTTCTTTGCTCAAGAAAAGAGAGATCTCCTTGGGGAAGAAGGAATGAATGATGGCAGAAATTTCATTTCAGTAATTTCTCCTAAGAGCAGAAGAATTATTAAGTTTTCTCCAAAACTTGGGGCAAGGAAAAGGAATAATGGTGGTGTTTATATAAGAAGAATTTGGAATAGTGTTTTGTCCACCCCACTTTTGCTCAACTTGAGTATGGGTGTTCATGTAATCTGTCATTCTTGGTTTAAACATACCTAAAGTTGTGACTGTCCATTCAGAAATAAAAATACATTTACATTTTTTTTTCTATAAATGGTTCTGTTACTAAATTCTGCACTGTATCCCATCTTCACGGCTTTGATATTAAAAAGGATTGATTAAGGAGGTGAAGACTTGAGTAGGCAGTAGATACAGGAAATCAGAGCAAAATGCCTTACATAGATTGGATTGCTGGGTAGAGAGAGTGGAATCTGGCAAGAAGGGAAGAGAAAACCCCAGACCCTACAGGAGGAAATTAAGTAAAGGAAAGTAGTAGACCAAATAAAGGAAGACCAGATGAAATAAATATGAGCTGAATGTTACTCTAGAGAGAGTATAACGTCTCTAAAACAGAAAAAAACAACAAACATTCCTGCAGTTAATAAAGGGATATAAGAATATCTCAAAGAGTTAAATGGCAGGAGCTAAATCAAAAATAGGAGCAGATAATCAAAATGTATGGAAATTTCTTGAATAGTGACAGATTAAGAGTTATAACAAAAAGTACTATCGGAAAATTTACAATGCATCTATCAGAAAGTTATATAGAAATACTAAGCTGTTCTGAGCATGAGTATTCACAACCACCTGTGGCATCCTTTGGTTTCGTAGTTTCCATAGTTATTTTGGTGCTTGCTTTCAGCAGGACTAACTTCCTGCTGCTATCTTGAAGCCAACTGGACAGAAAATAACAGTGTTTGAAAAGACTTGCTGCTGTATTGTGTACTAGTAGATTTCAGTTTATAGGATATGCAAGAGCAACAACAAAATTTTGTTCCAGGACAATTGCACACTTAGGATCACAAAAAGTGCATTTCATTTCCTACATTTCAATGAGCCATGGTACTCTTGTTTAATAAAGAGGACTATTATGGATGTAATTTTGTTGGGTTGCTTTTTGCATAACATACTCAGCATGCAATAAAATTCCCTATTTTGCACTATTGCTAGGAGTAATGACACCTCAGAACTTTATTTATCATTTATTCATTTATTTGTTGAGCTATATATAACCTTTAGGCTACTAGGCAAGCACAACTCAGATTAATTGATGTGCTACTCCCTGTCACTTAAAGAACATTTTCTGCTATAGTATCTTTCAGGTACTAGGAAAAGGTACTTTCAGGTACTTTGGAAAAGTACCTTTCAGGTACTAGGAAAAGGTACTTTCAGGTACTTTGGAAAAGGAACCCAAATTCAATTGTACATAAAAATGGGCAGAAAAATATGGCTAGATATACTAAAAGATGGAAGAAATTTCTTACTGTATTTGTAATACTGTACTGACCAAAAAAAATCTGCACATATCCATGAATTTTTATGATGTCAATCTTCTGAATTTATCAAATATATTCATTTTTAACTCTGCAGAACTGATTAGTCATATTCAAAATTAATGTTATGTCTTATTAATGTTAGTTAATGTCTTGCCTTTCATATCAGAAGTGGCCTCATTAGGAGATGCAGAAAAGTAACAGAGAGGCAGTCTGTCTTCCCAGGTGAAAACAATATGACAGGTGGTCACAGCAGGAATGACTCATCTCAACATAAGCTCCAATTCCAGTAATCAAAGATAATAAATCTTTTTCTGTTGTGCATTAGTTAATGATTACCATTTCATTCAATAATAACAGAATATAAATAAGGTGGAACTTTATGGTTAACATATTGTGATGTCTGAATATATCTTTTGGGGGAATGTACATTATATTTTATAAGGATAAAGCAACATTGTGATATGATATCAACCACATTTTTAACTTCTTGGAGCAAGTACTGGTGAAAAAGTAACTTATTACACATGAGAACTGTTGTAACTGGAGCTATTATATGGCAAATAAAATTAGTTTAATGTATTGGTTGTGTCATTCTAAACGCACAACTCTTCTTGAAGAGCAGATGGCATTGTGGCATGGATGGTCTTTTGTGCAACTTGTATGCCACTTACACCTGTTTCTGGATCACAAGGCTGTGATCACAATTACTCATGCCTTGGCCACCTCCCAAGTGGACTATTTTTTTTTATTTATTATTATTAATAAATAATTGCAATGACTATTGCAATGAGGCTGATCTTGAAGAGTGTCTGGAAGGTTCAGTGGTCTAGAATGCAGTAGTACAGGAAGTAGTACAGGAAGTTATATGTGCTCCTAGAAGGGCATATTACACCTTTGCTCTAAAAGCTACATTGACTACTGGTTTATATCTGTGTCCAATTCAAAGTGCTGGTTTTTACTTTTAAAGCCTTACATTCCAAGGGACCTAGTTATTTAAGGGACCACCTCTTCCTGATTACATCTACCAGTGCTATCAGATCGAGTAGGAAGAGCATGATGTGAGTCCTGTCTGCAGGGGAGCTCCATCTGACAGGACCTCAGAGAAAAACTTTTTTCTGCCATGGCACCCACCCTCTGGAACACCATTTATCCTGAAGGAATGAAGTTGGTCCCAACCCATGTGACCTCCTGGAAAGCTCTTAAAGCCTAGATTATTTTAACTAGCTTACATATTTCCTTTCAAGAGAGAGTCTGTACCCTGGCAGTGTTGTATGCAATATCTCCCCTCTTGTGATCTTGCTTTATTTTGTTTTTCCCATGTTTACTGTTTTATTGGTTTTATTGAAGGTTAGATATATTAAATCTTTGGCTCTATTGTATGTCACCCAAAATCACTTTGACTGAACTTTGTAAATGTTTTAACTAAAATAAATAGACACTTGTCACATGATGTCTTCATATTAAACCTTTTTTTCCCTTTTGGTCTTCTCTCAGAGGAAGTTTATATTTACAGTAAGTTTATGATATATATCTTCCAAACCCTAATCTTTTCCCCTTTTGGAGTTCTTCCTTTTTGCTATTTTTTCCCTCCTGCAAATAACCTGAACCTAGCTAAGGTTATTTCTTGATTCAAATCCCAGTGCTTTGAATTTATATAATTGTAAAAGAAGGCTTGTTTAGTAAAAAATGAGAATGATGACTTTCTTACTCTTGAAACTTACCTGACAGTGCATGAAGGAACAATATTTAAATTGCAAGCATCTTTCTCATTTACTTCCTTCATTCTCTAGCACAGAACAAGTTTAGATAGTTGATTTCTACATTTTTTTGGAAACATGTGAATTCAGTTATTGTGACCTATTGTATTGTATGGCTAAAACAAACTATGCCTTAGCACAGTTCACCAGTTCAGAGAGTTCATCTTGTATGCCGATTGATTTAACATTACATAAACCTTGTTTGTATGGTTAGTATATTACTGTTTAGTTTACTGTGTTGTCTGAACCCACCTCATGCAATTTGTTCAATAACCTAACACTATATCTTTTGTTAGTATAAGATGTAATCCAATCACTGAATAATCAAACAATTTGTAATTTACCCTATAGCATCATTGTAGTACAGTAATTTAACTCAGATTAATCTTAATTGACATTGGCCACTGGATGTCATGATTGCACTGCCAAATATTACCAGAAAAAACCATAAATCTGAAGATATTTTTCAGTCTCCAATAAACCAAGCATGCATATACGTTTTTGAAAAAATATTTTCCTGAGAAATATAGTCTACATCCTCATATTTGAACTTTTATTCCAGTGTTTCTTGCAAAAAACTATGAGCAATGGGTGTATCTAAACTCTCAAATCTGCCTCATTAATATGCTTTCAAAAACAGTTCAAAAAGTCCAATACCTTCTTAACATTAGTAGAATGGGGGGGGGGGAGATAGCTATCACTGAGTTAGACCCAATTCCAAAACTTCAAACTTCTCTTAGTACTTTAATCTTAATGATAAATCACATAAGAGATCCTGATAAAACTTTAGGGCTCTCATAGTTCCCCAAAGAATCATTTATCGTTTTGGGGATATGCTGTTAAATAAAAAAGCAGAAGTCAAACCTGGTTCTAATCTCCCTAAATGTCAAATATCTTGACTTTCAAATCCTTTAAAAGAAACAGACTGCACAGTTCTAAAGAATATATTGTACTATTAATTACAAAACTAATTTTATATGTTTTGCAATGGGCAATGTCATTTGCTGTTATTAGTGCTATATAGCTAAGGTCTGGCTGGAGTGTTGACTGATAAGTCTGTAGGATTAATATTATTTGTGGGCAAACAGTGGTACTATAGAAAGAGGCAAATGGGGATTTCATTTCCGGTGGCGCTCAGGAACAGTCTCATCGGGACAAAGCTCATCCCAAGTGATCGGTTTCCTCCTGATCGGTGGGCTCTGTGGAGCCGAAGGTCACCTTGCAGGGGCAGCTGACCTGAGAGGCGGGTTTCTGGATCAAATCATCTAGATAAGCCCTAGGACCCGTGGGCAAGGAGGCAGCAGTTCTGACCGCCATTTCCACCGAGCATGGAGTGGAGAGCTGCTTTTCAATTAACGCTTGAGGATTAGAGATGCTACATTGTTTTGGTTGAACTGCTAGTCTGGATGACTGTTCCAACGGCGAGTATTTCCAGTTTGTGGATTTAGACAGGAAAATAGAGGGAAGTGGGTTCTGCCCCCTCAAAATAGAAACGGCGGTCTGAGTGGAATGAAAGAAGTGGCTGTTATAGCTATTTTTATATTTCTTAAAGAGCACAGAGGATTATAATTTGAGAAAATGTCTGGGTGTTCTTTTCAGTGGTTTGGGTGGCAGTCTCCCCCAATCTCAAAGGGGACAGGCATGGCAGGCTCCTAACTTCCCATAAAGGAACTTTTTACTATTTTTTTTATTTGCCTTACTTGCATCTCCCTCCTTGCTTCATGTGGCCCCTGTGGAGAAAGAAAAACAAAATCCGGTCACCTTGAACTTATCTACTAAGCAAGAGAGCCTGGCTCCACAGCACACAGCTGGAGGACCTGCATTCCCTGGTCCGGGAGACATTCCCCCTTCTGGCTGTCATTGCCTACATCCTGAGATGCAGAAGGTCAGAGCAAAAAAAAAGAACATCAGGACTTTTGGGTATTCCCCTGTCTATTCCCCTGGAATTATATATTTTAAAAGTTACATTTCTTTAGTACTGTCAACATCTGTCTATTCTGAATAATTGGAAAATTGGACTAAAATTGGTGGATTGTTTGCTGTATTAATTTTTTTTCAATATACTTTTTATTGAGCTTTTAACACATGTATAGGAAAAAGGTATTGGGACATAACACCATTTTAGTATCACAGCTGTTACTCAAGGTTGTAAAATTCATATATCAAATAAAATGCAATATATCAACTATTAATCTCAAACTTATAATAACTTTTAAGTTCACATATATTATCTCAAAATTCATATATCAAATAAAGTACAATATATCAACAATTGATTTTAGACTTATAATAACTTTTTAAGTCACTTTATCTTTCTTATAAAAATTCATATTATATAAAACAAAATTTGTATTTTTAATATCCTATTTAGTTTCTGCCAAGTCTTTCCTGTCTCAACATGCTTTAAATGCAACTTATATAATCTTATAAACTGCACTTTACATATTGTCACTTTCATATTCCAGGCATGAATTTCATCATTGTTTTTTGTCTTTAGATTTCAGCCTCCTTGGCAATATTTCCACCATCCCGTTCCCGGGGGGACCTCTGGTTTCCACCTTTCCCCTATCCAACATATTTTCGTTGTCACCTCCCCCTGTGGCCCCCAACTCTTCTCCCTCTAGGAGTGTCCTAGACCTTCCGCTTCCTTTGTTGTACTTATTTTTTTTGTTACCCTTCCAGAAAACTAAGAGTCCTTCTGGCATTAACCATGTAAACACAATATTATTTAAAAATAGTTTGTTTGATAAAAAAAATATTTGTGTCTAGTGTCCCTTATCATTTTAGGAATATGTTTGAGAATTGTAACATCTTTGTCCCTTTGTCAGGACCCTCCCCCTTTGCACTCTCAGTACCTCGTCTCTTGTGGATCTTCATAACAGATATAATGTCCCAACATAACAGATATAATGCCTTAGCTGACCTTGATAAAGTGACAAGTCAAGATAGTTGTGATAATAATTCAAATAAGGAGGAGATTGTGGTCCGAGAAGAACTCACTTCGGAAAGGAGAAAGTGTGAATCAGGTATTACACCTCA
>JANHFP010008460.1:0-11481 GCA_032468135.1 Calamaria suluensis | reverse complement strand
CAGCTAAAATTTCCTAAATTTTATGTGACTATTTCCTCAAAAACAAATACATTTTCTAAAACCAATAACATTAAAAAATATTCTATTTCCTCAAACCAATAACATTTAAAAAATATTTTCCCTAAAAATATTCTTAATCATAAGGAAAAAAAAACCCAACCACGTACCAGACAGGGAGGCAGACAGAATCAGTTGCTGGCTGATGAGATGGATTCCTCTTCCACTTCGACAGGCAGATCTGATTCTGCCTGCCAGCCACTCGGGATTTCGCTTCTAATGCCTGCATGGCCTACTAGCCTTCCCTTTCAACTCCGAAGACAGGCAGAGAAGGTAGGCTGGCTAATGGAGGCTGGGAATTCCACTAATTAGGCCCGGCTGGCTACCCGAGGCTGGGGAGGCTGGCTACTCGAGGCTTAGCTCTGCCGGGCCATTTTAGCTTGCAAAAAAATAATAAAATAAAAATTGCACCGGTGCTGGGGGGAAGGAACCGGTTTGCATGACGTCATCTGGTCAGCGCTACCAGTCCTTGCGATCCGGTGCAAACCAGGAGCAACCCACCACTGATACACATGCTATTTTCAGTGGGATGTGGCTTTAAATGATATAACTGTTAAATATAGTAATTAAAAGTGAGTCAGTGCGGTGTAGTGGTTAAGATTCTGGACTAAGATCATGGAGACCCAAACTCTAGTTCTGCTGTAGGTATGAAAACCAACTGGGTGATCTTGAGCAAGTCACTTCCTCACATTTCAAATTAAAGTCAAGGTCAGTCTGCAAGAAACACATAAAACATCACATAAAGCAAAATCAAATTTTGTTATAAGAAGTAAGCAAGCATAATACAAAAACATGCAGGATAGACACTAGCAACAACAATATAAATAATTGTTTCTCAACCATGACAACTTTAAGTTGTGTGGTTTTAAACTCCCCACCACCATGCAAGCTAGGAGCTTCTGGAAATTGAAGTCTACACAACATAAAATTGCTAAAGTTGAGAAATACTGGTATAAACAAACAATAGTAGAGAATAATTATTGGAAAGCCAGATATTATCATGAAAGAGTTATAAGGGGCAGTTACAAAAGCATATTAAGACCAAAAAATGAAGAGAACCCTAGAAACTTGACTCCACCTTAACTATCTGAATATAAGAATGAGTGAAGGAAAAACAGAATTAGGTTTTCTAGATTGAAGTTAAACTGTATCAGGAAACAGACTCCACAGGAATGCTGAAGCTCTATTGATGTAAGGCAAGCTATATTGTACATGAAACAGACCCTTCCCATGGATCCCAATCTATAAATTTGTCTTTCTGAATGTTACGTGTTTCATTGTGCTTGTTCTTCACTGGCTGTATTTCTGCATTAAGTTTCATTGGTCACTATTCCCACATTTTGGGTTTGCATTAATCTATTATAGATCAAAATGAACTATTAAATGCTTAGCTAAAAAAAGGCAAAACAAAAACCACGAGTTCAACTTTTTATTGACCTGTTCAATGCCATTTTTCAAACTAGCCTGTCATTCTTTTTCTCTATGTGTTCCTATTTGTCTGTCTGATCTTTATGTCTATGTGTGACCCTTATCATTATATGCAAAGTAATTACACATTTGTACTTCAGTCTGTTAGGTTTCCATAAAACGAACTAAGCTCCATAGAGGCTACAATGAGATATTCCCTTGAATAATGTCCCTCAGCCTCTAAGACTAAGAGATATATACTGGAAGCATTCTTCACTTTTAGTGGTTGACTATATTCCTGTCCATTATTTTATCTGCAGTGATGATCTTTCACAAGGCCCTTTTAAAAAGTATCACATAGCAGACCACAAGCCAACCATAAAGACACCTTCCCAATCAAGCTTCAAAACAATTTGTACTGAGAATCCAAATGGCGGTAGCACACAGCTATTTTTAAAACTTCCTACTAACAGACTAATCCCCATAAATTATTCTAATAATCTTGCAAAGATAAGCAGATTTGTACTTTTTGCTGTATGTAGCATATTTCACAGGATAACCATCCATACATGGTTAGAAAATATGTTTAATATTTTCTGATAATTTAATTTCTCAGAGTTTTATTTAAAGGTTCTATATTTTAATATTCAAGTCTTTTTTACACTGCATTTTTAAAAGATTTTTTGTATTTTTTCTGTCTTTCAATTGTAAGCTTCCCAAAGTAATTTGGAAGTCAGTAGGCTCTAAATCCAAAAAATAAACGAATGTATAAATAAAATACTTTAACATATACAGAACATTTTCTATATCTAATTTCTCAGAGCATGCAGATATTCTTTGTCCCTGTTAGTTGGTTAATTATTTTGTGAAAGCAAAAATGGCAAATTTGCTGCTCAATTCTCACTCTAAAAAATTATCAAGCAGGTAAAATTATTAATTCCAATACAGAGCCTTATTCATTTATTTAATCAATTGATATAGCTGTTCAATCAACATGAAGCTCAGGGCAGTTTACAGAATTGAAAACAGCAAAGGCATTACAATTCAGTAAAACACATTGCACAAAAAGCACTTCCAAGCAACCAAAGACAAATAAAACCAATCAAAATTAGTCAAGATCTGCATAAAAACTCTCAACCTGGTGGAAAGAAAAAGGTCTTTGGGGCCCCACAAATCAGTCAGGCCTAATGCTTAAGAGAGCTGTGCATGCTTCAAAATTATTTTAGTTTTTAGATTTTACATGAGAACAGCACTTGGGAAAAGATGCATCTGGTTTAAGTAGTCAAAGGTATTGAAATTAGTGTGATTTTTAAAGCAGCTGCATTTCTATCAAAATACTGTAGAAACCTGAAAAAAGATGGATTGCTTTATTTAGTAAAAAGGTAAAGGTTTCTCTCGCACATGTGTGCTAGTTGTTTCCGACTCTAGGGGGCGGTGTTCATCTCCATTTCAAAGCCGAAGAGCCAGCGCTATCCGAAGACGTCTCCATGGTCATGTGGCCGGCATGACTAAATGGCACAGAATGCTGTTACCTTACCAACTGAGCCACCACATCCCTTTTATTTAGTAGCCATGAGCATTTTTCCAAACCTTCAAAGGGAAGAACAATTACAGAATTAATATTTAACCATTTGTTTTGTAGTAGCTTCACTTAAGCTATCTAGTAATTTCCTAGATTCTTAAATCATATGCGTTCAGAAATTAATTTTCTGAAAAAAATGCGTTCTATAATGTTCATTCTCTAACAGCGTACATGAGACAATTCCCTGATGGGATGGGTTGTTCTAGCAAGACTGAGGTCAGATTTCGCTACATTCAGTGAAAAGAATCCTTCCTCACCACTGAGTTAAAAGTTTGATCCACATGTTCCTGAATCATTAGAAATCATTTTGGCATGTAATTTGCTATTTTCATTGCTGATTTCAATTTTTGATCTGACAGAAAATGGCTCAGCAAATTGCATTTTCTAAGAAAAGCCCATTTTATATCACTTTCCCAACTGGAGTTAGTGCAATGGGTTGGATTTGGATCTATGTTTGCCAGTATTTACAAGGCCAGCCTTAGAGTGATCCCCAGTAGATTGGAATTGTGGGGATACGTGAAGCAGAACTGCAAAATGCCTCTTTTCTGAAAAGAGGTCACAGGTCACAAACTTAGCCAATCTTCTCCAACTGTGTATCTCCCAGGACGAATCTTCTCCAACTCTGGCACAGAATCGGCTCCTGAGGTGCTCAGAAGGTTCTTCCTTCTCAGCAAGTAAGACGGAAAGATCGGAAGAAGATGTAAACCATGATATTTTCCGACTTGGGGGGTGAGGGCAAAACAAGAGAAAGGGGGCGGGCTGATGGCAGAGCTGGGAGTGGACTCAGTCATGTGCGAGAAGCTGTTGATTGTTCTAGTTGAGGAAAGAGATGATAAGGCCGGATAAAGTGTGCTTCGCCCGTAAGGGAGGAGGGAGCGCAGCTGTATGCTAATAGGACGCGAAGCGACGGCCTCCCTCATTAAGCAGAGACTAGGCAGGGAAGGCACACATCGCTGAGCAAACACGTTTGCGCCGGACAAATGAAGCACGCGCGCCCTTGACGCACCGCGCTCCCGCACACGCCGCCGGAGAGCAAAGGACAAAGAGGCCGCGAAGTAGAGGGCCAGGGATTTGGGAGGGGCGCCCAAAGCCTCGCTGCATCTCCTGCCGCGGGGGCGGGCAGCTGGCGTCTGACCTTTCGGCTGCAATTGCCTCTAGCTGTCTGTCTCTAAGCAGCCTCACTCGAAAGTTAGCGCCGCCGAGGTGGCTTGAGCTGCAACTCCAACACCTCCGCTCCGCCCCCTTCTGAGCGATTTTTTTCCCCCAGGTTTCTCGAAATAGTTTCTTCAGGGCTGAAAAGGACGGTGGGAATAAAGCTCCGCCTATCGGAAAAGTCTTCGGCCCCGGCTCCGTTGAAGTGGAAAATACGGCCACCAACTGGCCTGTTTCTTCTTCAGGACCCTTCACTCTGGCCCTTCCGGAGGGGGGGGGAGGGGACGGGGCTTCAACGTCATTTGCCACCAAAACAGTCAAATGTCTCCTCAGGGTCACCTAAATTGCAGTGAGAGACCCATGCTGGTCCCGGTGTTGAATGGGCAGACATGAAGATGGAACAAGAAAAAAAAATAGGTCTCTCCCTCCCTCCGTTTCGTGGGTTTTGTTTTTTCTTGTTTTCGTTCTTTCAAATCCCCCCTTCTTTACGGCGTAATTATTTAAACGGGAGATCCGTGGCAGCTTTATGCTAATAGTGCCGAACAAAGGGGGGGGGGGGAGAGAGAGAGAGAGATTGACAAGCGAGGGAGGGCGCGCAGCTTAGAAGGAGAATAAAGGCCGAAGCCGGGCACAGGGAGGCGGGCGGAGGACGTTCGCGTGTCCCTCGCGTGTCCCTCGGGCTGGCACAACAATCGCTAATTCCTGTGAACACAAAGGCCTCTCTCCCGAGGCCCCGCTTGGCCCGGCTCAAATAATACTCGGCAATGCCACCATTGTTTCCACCGCGCAGGGAGTAAGAGCAGTGGTTCCAAAACCGAGGAAGGTGCAGGGCTAGCCCGCCGGAGACCAGCAGGGAGGAGGCGGAGGGTAGAAAAGATGCGGGAGGCTGCTCGGATCAAGGGGTGGGGGCCAAATGCGGCCTTCCAAGTCTACCCAGCGAGGGGCAGTACGGACAGATTGCCCCTCAATCTGTACTGCACGGTTTCTTCTTTTCCCGAGCCGAAGGCGGCTCCCCACTACACATAGATGCTGCTTGCTTTTGTTTTTCTTTAGCACATATAATACAAACGTTAAGTTTATTTATTTAAATATATAATATTTAATATAATATTAAACAACAAGGTACCGTAATGGATTTCAATTTCTGAGATTTATTGTAATTATACTAAAACATAGCCGCTCCACTGGAAGTCCTTGGGCATGTAAGAAGAGTTGTGAGGAGGGTCAGGAGAACATATTTCCGTTTTATCACCTTCCATTAATTAGACAACTTTTCAGAAAAGTTCTGTTTTTCTGCTTTAAATTATCCTCACCCTGAATTTTAAGGAGAATGATGGATGTCTTTCCATCCAGCAGGTGGGTCTTGATGGAAGGGGAAACAAAGCCATGGAATCACTCTCCTTCAATTGCTTGGGCTACAACAATGGATAGGGGGAAGACCATTTGCCAACCTCATTACTATGACAGAACAAAGTCTGGCAACATGAGGAAACAAAATTTATGCCAGCAAATATTCTGATCCTCATGTATTGGTGGAGAACAGTTTAACTTGGCTGTAGGGAACAATCCAGAGATATAAGTTATTAGCAATTATTTGCACTATATTTTAAAGTGAATGAAAATACTAAGATGAGCTTCTTGAGACGAAAGAATAGTGGGAATAATTAGCTTTTTTTTGATAAATTGATAGAATAAGATTGATCCTCAGACATTGAACAGATGTTTCCCTTGACTTAAATGGAAGACTAGCTCAAATATGCTACTTTATATTAACTCTACTAAGTACCTTCCTATTGAGTGATTGTTAGTCTCCTCTTCCATTAAATTCTGAGTATTAGCTTATGTGCATGAAATATTTTTAACTTTTCAAGCTCCATCCTGTACAGTTAATAATGGCCATTTCCTTTCTACTGATGTAACCAACTCTTATTGTGTCAATTTAATCCTGTGCTCATTACTGATGTAATCAACATAGTGAAGAAGTCATAAAGCACTCACATACGCCTGATGCTGGAAACAAGATAGGAACAATGTGCCAAGACAGAACATAGGAGATGCCAGGACATTGTGATGCTGATGTCAATTTTAAATGAAAGACTCAAAGGCCCATATTTTGTTTATTGTCATCATGCTGGAGGTGGCAGAGACATTTGTGATATGGTGGAGAATTCTGGTCTACCCTATTTTCCCATTTTAATGATTGTACCACACACCAGATTTGTTTACTCCTGTTTAAACAGTGCCTAAGAAAATCTAAGCCTCGAGCGTGAACATGGTGCATCCTAGTACAAGTCTAGTCCTTCTTTCTCTAGTCACATCATAGCTTCTTTTTCTGGCTGCAGAAAGTCTAGGCAACATTTTTTCTGCTAAACCAAACACTTCCCATTTTGATAGGAAGCAATCATAAAGTCTGCTGCAAATCAGACCGCAGGGACTCAGCTAGATATTTTATAGGCTGCAAATCCTCTGTGGATGGAGCAAGAGTGGGCAAACTGAGAAAAAATGCCAAGAACCTAAACATTTACAGCCTCCTTTGTTGGAAAGGACTTCGTGACATTAAATAATATTTTGACTCCTATTAGTTAGCGATGCCAGTTGGCCATAATGCTGGAAGGCAAGCATAACAGATCAGATTTATGTCTTGCTGAATATTCAGATGAAATACTGCCAGTCTGATTTCCTGGTACTTTTACAAATAAGAGATCCAGAAGCCTTAAAAATGGCAATAATTCTGAAAAGGAATTTGGAGTCCAGGCTTCCTAGTTTTGTTATTGAACTCTAATACATGATTTGTTTTCACAAAGTATGATTTGTGCAAGTATGAGTTTTTTAAAAGGGAAATTCATGTAAGAAATGGGAGAGAGAAATCTAGTCTGCTCTGTCCTCTTCAATGGAGTGAGGGGAAGGTGATTGAAGGAAAGTCTTCAGATGGCACCAATCTCTGTATATGCCTAGAGACACAGTATTTTCTGTATTTAAAGATCTCAAGTACTGAAAAAGTATGTTCCTGTTAATCCTCCTATCCCATTTGAATAACACACAAGTAAGCAATTTAGTTAAAAAGTTGTCAGTGACTCATTTAATAATATCTAGGTTCAAACAGCACACTGAATCAGGCTGAAATGGTGTTGGATAATGTGTTGTTCAATGTATTGCAAGAAATGCTATTATTGTCTTCAGAATATTGAGTGATCCAGGTTACTGTATCATATTAAACTATATTTTAGTTGTTTGAGCATAGTATGTGCTCAATCACAGCTATTGCAATTAGTCTTAGGGTCAATTGTACTGTGTGAATCCAGCCAACCAGTATTTCTTTTAACATTTTGTTTGCAATGTACTGTAAATCTTCCAGTGATGAGAGTGATTGAGTCACAATTCAGGTCAAACTCAGAGCACTTCATGGTACAACACAATACAAGCTTATTTAAGACTGGCTAACTCCAAATGATGCTTAATTTCCTGGTAAATTGATTTAGAAAGTCTCATTTATTTTAGTGGGAGAAAGAAAATTTAGTTCTTCTCACTGGAATGTTTTAGTGGTGGATTCTATTCTTTCTTAATCACTACATATGCTCAACCTGGTGCTTCTTATGTTTTAGCCTAAATTGATGGGATCTACATTCCAATACACAAGACTGAAAATTATCCACCAAACTTTTTCGCATTAGTGATTAACTATCTGTAGCATTATTTCACAGCATCACTGTGGTACTCTGAAGCCCATTCTCAGCATTATAGCATGGTTGGATGAGCTAGAAGATGTCATAAATCACTACTGGGAATCACTCTGTTTGCATATTTTTGGGAGCCTTTTACTTCATAAATAAATAATTTGCGAAGTACATCATCTCTAGCCCTAATCTCTGCTACTTGCATTAGAGGCATTCCTCACTGTTGTTGATGTTCCATCTGTTTTATCTTAATCACTACATATAATCACTGCATGGGCGGCATAGGAGAGACAAGGTTGTTGATTAAGATCTCTGAGTCTACTGCCTCTTTTTTCAGTGTAACACCATCCAGCAAGAAAAAAAATCACCAGCACAGATGTCTACTTATGGATTTCTCTATGCTGGTTGGGAGGCAAGGAGGAGGATGTACCATCCCATCAGTTTTATGCTATTTCAACCTATTACAATATTCTATTATACAATTTCACCGGTATTCACTGTTATTCTACTTCAAGTCCAGACAGGTAGTTGTGTTTCATCTGCTGCAGTGTCCAGTTCCCTAGGGAGACATCATCAGAATGGTGGCTGGTAAGGTCAAGGGAAGAGGGTGTGTCCTATTAGTCTGAAATGGCCAATAAACATCTCTCTGGCACCATTGGTTGCTGGTCACCTGACTTTGTTTCTGATGTAAAGGGTGGAGCTTTGACACACAGGTGGTAAGAGAGAAAAGACAATTTTTAACAGTCTAGCTGAGTTCATCTTATCTCAGGGGTGCAGTGAGTTTCAGAGTATGTTCCCAAAAGGGTTACATGCAAGTGAAGCCAGATACCTTAAGATGCTTGATTGCAGAAACGAGAAAAATTGGGTTCTCCCTGACTAGTTGTACACATTTCTGGAAGAGCTGCTTGCATTTGCTTTGAAAAATGGTGCTTCCCATGTTTCTCCTTCTTTTTCTTCCTTCTCTTTGCAAAACATAGACTGTTCTTTTCAAATACTTTTGAAAGGACAAGATCTTAAATTAAGAGGGTTCATATTTATTTTCATGTGGCATTGGATAAAAGGCAAAAAATCCCAAGCATAATGAAGAGTTTGCTGTGTATTTTTGTTTGTTTGTGAAAACCACTTACATCTTTTGAGTCCCCAGTGATTTAAATTAAAATAACCCACTTTGTGTTTTAAATCCATCTAAAATTTAATGAAAACTGTATAATACAGTACAAGGATCAAATTTAATTGGGACAAATTGCCAATGCATTTAACCCAGGCAATTGGAAAGCTCCCTAAATCTAAATGAAGAGACTAATTACATTTATATTAGCGGTGTGTGTTGAGGGAGAAGGGAGAAAGTATCTAGAGAGAATGGTTGAGAGAATACTTGGAATCCATCCCCAAACTGCAGATTACAGTACTGAAGGTTGAGAACGTTTGGATTTAACATAGAAGTTCAGAATTCAATAGTTTTTTTCCTGCTATACAATTAAAGAAAGGTTATTTCTCGTTTATTCTTTTTTTTTCTTTTAAATTAATAAAAGGGTCCTTTTTGGGGAAACATGATATCAGAAAACGATTCTGTTCATCTCTTCGAGATTTTGGGGCTACTGTTTAAAGGGGTTGTTGATTGTGATTGATTGACCGATAGAGAGAGACGGAGGTCACCTATAGCGGGAACTACCGGGTTAGGTGGCTCCTATCCCTTTCTCTTCGACCTAGTGCCGTATAAATCCATGTTCTGGTTAACTTCATAGCAGTAAGCAAAACAAAACGCGCCGGGCCTCGGATGCTGCCCGCGAAAGCCCTTGAAAGGGCGGCTTGTAGGGGAGCGAGCCAGCGCCAGTAAAGCGGTTAGGAAACCGCGCTTCTACTCGCTCTTCCGCGCTTCTTTTTTTAACGGGACAAGCGTAAGATTTGACGGGAGAAACCTCTTGTTCCTAAGGCCTCCCAGGCAGCGCCCGAGAATCCGAACCGGCTAGTAGTGGGCTTGAGGAAGGCTTAGCCCGGAGTCTCTCCGGTCGCTGCACCACCGCTCCCGCCCACCCCTCCGCCGCCCCCAGCAGCACGCGCCTCTTGCTGCTCCAGATTGGCCGCGGTTCCCTTTCAATGCCCAGAGGTTAATTTCCCTGACAAAGGTGGCGGGGCAGACAGAGGAAGACCTCCTTGGGCAGACAGACCCTTTCTCTCTCTCCCGCTTTGGCTACTTGATTAGACCCCTTGATTTAGCATCAGATGTCAAACAGCAAAATGCCCTCACTGGATTAAAATGCATGAGCCCCCTCCGGCTCCGTCCTTTCTCTCGCTCCCTCCCTGAGCCGCCGAGGGCGCCTTCATCAACTTTAAAGAGTCTGTATCAGAATGGCGGCCCACCACCAGCCCACTTAAACCGAATGAATTCGGTTTTGAACCATCTGGTGCTTTGAGGAGGAGGGGGCGATTCTCTGCCCCTTTTGAAATGCAGCCCAGCTCCTCCTCGAAGATTGCTCAGGAGGATATCGGACCAAGGCCAGAAGGTGGAAAGAAACAATCCTATCCACCGACAGGAAGCCGAAATAAACGGGCACGGCTTCCAAAGAATTCGGCTCGCTGTAATTACACGTTGCAAGGGGGCAAAAGCGGTTAGAAAATAGAATTTCGAACCTGGCAGGCAGAAGGCAGAAGAGTCCAGACGCGGCAGATGGGAGGAGTCCCCGGGTGTTGCCTGAGGGGCCCCGAGAGCCTCCGGTTGCAAGAGTAGGGAAAATGGCCTCGCTGCTTACCTAGCCGAGTGGAAAGCTGGCCAGGAGGGGCATTTAAGCCGCGGAGCTGCAAAGTCGCTGCTGTTCCAGGGAGCCCCTGCGGTTCTGAGTCGGACTTGTTGCAAAGACTTGCAGTCAGATCCTCTCCCTAACTAGGACCCGAAGACGGCTGAAAGAGACGGAGCCCTTCCTCCCACCCGGATAATTTTAGGAAAGCAAGTAAAAGCTTTCACTGTTCGGGGTGTTCTTAGGTCCTAAGGCGTTACTTGTATTTACAGTACAATTCTATATCAAAATGTCCCATCGAGTCAAGGCACAAACGCTTTATTCCACTCTGCTCAATATGGCCTTTGCACATTTATAAATACGTTAATGCTTGAAAGGGGTAAACAGTTGAAGCGGGAGTGACACGGCAAGGAAGCGGCGGTTCCTTCCTGAGCATCTGCGCCACAGCGCACATCTTCGCGGTCTGAAACAGCCACAGGTCTCCCCGGCTGTCTGGGCAAGTGCTGCGACCCTCCGCTTGCGCTTCTTTGCCCGCGTTAGAACTGGAAAGGGAAATCGCCTAGGAGCGCCTGGGATTTCGCTTCCCCACCGCCACCGCCACCGCCACCACACCGGTTGGCCTAATAAATTAAGAACGGCAATGCCCCCACTGAACTTGACGGGTTTGCTGTTGAGGAGGCTTGTCCGGGATTAAGCTGGGCAGAAGGGAAGAGAGTGGCGAGAGGAGGGGGCATTTTTCCTCAAAAGCGCCAGCGCAGCCTCAGTCCTTTCTGCGGACAAAGCTTTTCGCCTCGAGAAGCCTTGGGCTCCGCTAAGACAACACGCGGCTGGAGGCGAGGCCGGGGTGCCGCGCGTCGCCTTGCCCTTCTTTCCT
>JANHFP010008459.1:0-10006 GCA_032468135.1 Calamaria suluensis | reverse complement strand
AAAGCTTAGGGCGGAGGCAGGGAAGGGAGCAGGGACCCTCCCGGCCGCTGTTCCCTTCAAGCTGCAACGGGGCCGAGGCAACTTATTCGGGGAAGCAAGAGGAGGAGGAGAGAGAAAAGACATGGCAGAGAGAGAGAGGACGATCTCTGGGTTCTTCCTACCTTACTCATTCATTCCGTGCTGCATCTCTTTTGTCTTTGGCCACATGGAGGCGGCTGCGGGAAACTGACTGGGTGGGGAGGAGAGCAGGTGGGCATGGCTTCCCCTTCCCGCCGTTGTGCACCATTGGCGCTCTCTGGCCTGGGGGAGGAGGCGTTGCTGGGGCAGCCGGGAGGCGTGGCTAAGCAGCAAAGTCAGCCTTCGGGAGTCAGCCGTTGCCCCAAGCAGCTTCAGCACCTCCTCCTTCCTTCTGCTCAGTGGAAAAATGCTGGACTTTTTTAAACTGACCAGGGACGTGGGACAATTGGCTAAAATGCAGGACTGTCCCGCCGAAAGCGGGACGTCTGGTCACCTTACCCTACAAAGAGTATACTTTTTTTCTGGGTCAAATTTTTGGATGTTAAACTGCTTTGTGGAAGTATTTCTATATTCTAAAAATTCTTTCCCAGCATTCTCTGGATAGGATAGTAAAATATAAGCCTTTATTCAGTAGGACCTTTATATTTGGACAGAAAATTGGGCACAGGGGAAGTGAGTCTGCATTTTAATCACAGTGTCACCATGGCATTGACAGAAGCTAATGGCAAACCATTTCCATATTCTTGACAAAATAATTTTATTTTTTTATTTTGTATCCCACCCATATTATTTTATAAGTAACTCAAGGGGGTGAGCATTGCTAATTCCCTTTCCTCCTCCTGTTTTCCCCACAACAACTCTGTGAAGTGAATTTGTCTGAGAGAATGACTTGATCCAAAATCACGGAGCTGGTTTGAATGTCTCAGGTGAGACTAGAACTCACAGACTCCTAATTTCTCACCTGATGTTTAACTACTAGACCTAACTGGCACTATGAATGGTAATCTGTGTAATCAGCAGGAATCAAACTTTTTAATTTTTTTTATCTCTTTAAAGGCAATTCTCAGTAGTCCTAAACGCTTTAAGAGGGTGAATTGTTTAACTTTTTATTTTCTAGTTGTATGACATTTCTAAAATGACAGATGAGATGGACTAGAAAAGAAAATTTGCTGTTGAAATGATTTGTGTTGCAATTCCCAGCAAGTTGTGATATGTGATGTCTTGTGAACCATTCCCTTATTTTTGGCATTATACCGAAATCTAGAATATTGCATCCAAATTTTATTTTGTTTTTAACTTTAAAATAGAACTGTGGAAGGCTTTTGTTTTTCAGACTAGCAGTGCTAAAAAGGGAATATTTTAACACAGTCCCTTTTTGCTATTTATATGACATATTGGGGAGGAATTTAACTTTTAGCCAAGTGATTATTAGGTCTTCCGCTATGTGAAATTGCTGATGCAAGTCTTTTAGGTCTGTAAAATGTTAATACTTTTCTTGCAAACATTAGTAAAAAAAAACATTACAATTAAAAATATTTTAAGCATGCATTTGGAATGTTCTATTATGGCCATGTCAACAAATCCATTTATGGTCAGTGGACAGTAGATTATTTTAGTTTGTGATACCAACAATTTCTGAAATTGTTTGTTGTTAGTTGCAAAGTTGTGTCTGACCCATCACGACTCCATGGACAATGTTCCTCCAGGCCTTCCTGTCCTCTACCATCCTCTGGATTCCATTTAGGCTCATGCCTACTGCTTCAGTGACTCCATCCAGCCATCTCATTCTCTGACATTTCCTTCTTTTGCCCTCAATCTTTCCTAGCAGTAGGTTCTTCTCCAGTGAGTTCTTCCATCTCATTAGGTGGTTAAAGTATTTGAGTTTCACCTTCAGGATCTGGCCTTCTAAAGAGCAGTCAAGGTTGATCTCCTGTTGGACTGACCGGTTTGATCTCCAGTTTGACTGGTCGGTTTGCAGTCCAAGGGACTCGCATGAATCTTCTTCAACACCATAGTTCTGAAACTCTGTAGACTTTTAATTAACTTTATTATATAAAGTGATCAATAATTTTCTATTTTTTAGGCAAGCCTTTCACATCTAAGGTGAAGCAGATGCGATTGCATAAAGATGACTTTGAAATATTGAAGGTGATTGGCCGAGGTGCCTTTGGGGAGGTAAGATTTAGAAACTGTATATTTTTGCACCATTTGTAGTAAAAATTTACTAATACTGTAGAAACATAATACATATAATTAAATTGAAAAATACATCTTTGAATTTCTGATATACACTATACAGTATGTAGTGTGTCATTAGATTTAAAGATACATTTGCCTTTTCATGCTATAGTTTGTAAGTCTTTTGCATTATACCAGTGCCATTTGTCTTTTATATTTGTTAATTTTTAAGGGATTGATAGGTCAAAAATCAGATGTGATGGTAACCAACTATACATTATATGATTGAGAAGATTATATACTATGAGATTGTATTATTCAGAAAGTTCCACCTTACAAAGAGTTTTTGAGTTTGTAACTGTTGTGATTTTATAAAGGAAGTAAAAAGGCATTACCATCTCTCCTCAAGTATCTGTCAGAAAAGTTACTGTTAGTGATGAACACAAAGTTTCAATTAACAGATGATGTTTTGTGGCCAAAGGACCACAAGAATGAGCTGAAAATTACTTCCTTAATATCCAGAGTTCTTACCAGACCATAATAGGTGAGCTGCCCATTCACCTTCCTCTTTAACTTTTCTTCTTTTCCCTTAGAGGTCAGAATGGAGATTCAGTCTGCATCTTCCTTCCAAAGCTAACCATTGTCAATTTTACATCAGTCAGTGAAAGAGCATTCGCCCCTAGCGTGATACCTTCTGGATTCTGATATTAGCACTACTTTGGCTCCTTGATGTCTATGTGCTGTAGTAATACATTCACCAGAGTTGTTGTAAATGGCTTCCATACTGTTACAAGATATCTGTTGTTTGAGGTGCAGTCATAGATTGAGTGACATTAAGTAGAAGGTAAGGCATATGACCTTGATGGAGATATAAAAAAAAAAACCCAGCACACTAGGCCAAAGGGACTGAAGCACTTTTTTAAAAGTCCAGAATAATGAGATAACTTTGAGAAGTAGTTGAGGCATATGCATCTCTGAGTCACTGAAGTATAAGAAGAGCGAGGAGGTTCAGCACAATCAGGCTTGCAAACTTCTGTTACTATAGCTAATCTGAACAGAAATTTTTTAGCCTACCTGCAGTGTTGATTTGCAGGCCTAGTCAATCTGGATCAAGGCAAGATTATCACTAATTTCTTTTTTAAAAATAATCTTTATTGATTTTATTAAACACAAAAAAGACTTTAAAAAGCAATGAACATTTGCATAATATAATCAAAAAGTGAATCTATATCTTGTATACAGTATATACAGCCTATATACACTAGGCCAGTGATGGCTAACCTTTTTGCCATCGCATGCCAAAAGCGGGAAGTTCCCATGCGAGTTTGTGCGTCCGTGTGCCCACACCCATAGTTCAATTTGCCCCACCTTCCCTAGAAAGGCTCTAGAGCCTTTCTCTGTCCCTCATTGGCTCCTCCTTTGACCTGCTGTTGACTCGCCAACAGTCCCAATATTGCAGAATATACAGCCTCATACTACATAACTAAGCTCCATTTCATGCTGAATAAACTAAGTTATTAATGTATCTTAAATAGAAAACTATATTTTGATACATTTTTACTCAAAAATAATTTTATTAAAATAAATTTGATAAAAATAAAAAAATCTGATTTAAATTTTTTAAAAATCCGATTTTTTAATATTTTTTTAAAAGTCATCAATTTTTATCCACCCTGGTTTTATCTCTAAATACATATCATTAATTATTTAAGCAATTTAAATAGCTAATATGTATTAGTTGAATTGCTGGATTAAGATTAGGGAAAGATAGGTTTATACCCCACTCATTGAAGCTAACTGGATGATATATATTCAGTTATTATTTCTCACCTCAATAATAACTCATAAATCTATTTTTCTGATTGCCTATTACTGTATGGGAAAAGACAGAATATAATCCAACAGAATTTACTTCGATAAAATATGCTCATAGCATCTGTTTAGGCATAGCTTTCCTTCTGAGAACATGTACTTGAATTCTTCATTACCATATAAAATGTTTTTAAGATCAGTGTTCTGTTTATTTTTCTCTTGATTTCTGAAGCTATATCCTGAGGTTTGACAAAAATTCAGTTAACAATATAGTTGTCCCTGTTATTTTTTTTAAATAAAAACATTAATGTTAACATCTAGATTGCTTCCAAAAAGTTATTTGAAGAATTCTAAGGAACTACGAAAAATTTTTAGTAAGACTTTGCTACACTCCCTCTATAATTATGTGCCTCCCTAAAAATATTCTATAATCTAACAGCTGCACAAACTTCAACTGAAAAACCTTAAGGTATTGCTTTCAAACAGATTCCAAGATCAAATAGTTTGCTTTGGAGCAGGGGCGGGTTTCAAAAACCATCACTACCAGTTTGCTCGTGGGCACTCATGTGTAGGTGACACTTCTGTGTATACGAAGAAGCGTCTGGGTGGATGGGCGGAGCCTCCTGCCATCGCCTCTACCAGTTCACCCGACCCGGGGCAAACTGGTAGCAAGCCACCACTGCTTTGGAGATATAAGAAAATGTATAAATGGTTTGTGAGGGAATGAATTCTGATTTTTAAAGATTATTCTTGTAACTTTCATTCTGTAAACTATATGGATATAGTTTACAGGGAAAGTAAGTCTACTGTACAGGAGCGGAACCTTTTCTTAATTTAGAATACAGACCGCATGCAGCTGTCCGGTTTTTCATCACTTTAGTTCAAGGCAAGGACAGTTTGTGCTAGTCTGGATGGACAATACATATCTGCTACTGTTTGTGCCAAATGAATGCAAAACGGCTAATATTCTGGTTACTTCCTACATTTTTAAAAAATATCCTACGCAAGAAGCTATAAGGATCTGTTAGATTTCTTTCCCCCTCAGATATCTTCATCCATTAAAATATTTGAAGAAGGAAGGCAAGTATGTTGATGTATAAATACACAAGAGACCTAACTTAGTAAAGAAGGAAAAATCATTTGACAGAAAGCCAGATGGCAATAACTATTTGTGGGAAATATGGATGAAGAATTTTGCCTTTTGCCTTTCCTTCAAACTAAAACCAAAATGTTTATATCAGCACATACCACAGATTTTTAGCAGGCTATTCATGGAGGAAAACACACTTCTAAAAACATTAAATATTCAGTTTTAATAAATCACAGTGGCAGACTTTTTTGAGAGGCCAGGGAAAGTATGTGATTATCACTTTATATTTCTATTCTATTTGCTGTTTCAGCTATCAGTGTGTGTGTGTCTGTGTCTGTGTGTTTAATAGTAATGTTGATACAGTTTTCAGTTGAGAGAAAACAGAATTTGAACTAACCCATTTTGAAATACTTGTATTAATATGCATTATATATTAATTGTTTCAAATATGAGCTTTCTCCATAGAAGTGGAGACAGCAGCCAGGAATGGGTTAACTCTGTCTATCAGCTGATAGAACTGAATCTGCAAGTTGTTAAGCCACGCCTCTTCCTCCTGCTTCCCCAGATTTTAGACTCAGTCTAGCTTGGACAGACATGTTTCTTTGAGTTACATTCCTGATTGCTTAGAATCTACTAGCAATAACAACAGCTTCAAAACCATCAAGGAGGGCTCCCATTTGGTTGGTTGAGCTTCCCTTTGTATTCCAGCATGAACAGCGATACAGCCCAAGACCGCAAAAGGCCACATGGGTGGCAAGAAGACTGCCAGCCGGCAGCTCTTCAAGGGTACCGCTCAAGGGCGTAGACCCGAACCACTGACTCTGGAGGGGGTGTGATGATTCAATTTGCTCAATTTGTAAGAGCTGCCTGTGCACAGCAGGGGCTAAGTCAGCATCCACGAGCCTGGCTTTGTAGCGCTAGCCTGAAGGGTGTGGCAAGGAAGATTGGCACCATTTTGAGTACACCATGACCACGCCGAGGATGGTAAGACCATGCCAAATTGAAGCAGACCATGTTTGCATGAGGTATAATAGCAGAGGGAGTCTCCACTCGCAGCTGATCCCAACTATTTTGGCACAGGGCCAAAGTTCATGAGCCTAGCTCCGCGATGCTGGTCCCAGAGGCTTGAAGGTCTGGATTTCCAATATGGCTGCCAAGGCCCACATCAACCACCTCGGAGGAACCCACTACAGGACCCTCATTTAGGAAGCCAAACAGTTGGGTCTCTGGGCGGAGACTCTGGGCGGAGTGGATGCTCTATGCAGTCCATGGTCTTCAGGGGTGCTTCATGCATTCCCCCCTCTTCTGCTGATTCCAAAAGTCATCAGGAAACTACTGGAGGAAGAGACAGAGCTTTTGCTTCTGCCCCCCCTCCCCCCCTCCCATTGGCCCAGATGATCTTGGTTTGCGGATCTGGTCATTCCCTTTCAGTGACTCAGCCCTGGAAGATCCCTCAGGACAGGATCTCCCTCAGCAGGGGGCATTGGTTCACCCAGACCAACTGACCACCTGCGCTTGAGCGGAGCCTACTGAGTGGTGACAATGTTTCCTCCAGGATCATCAAGACTATTCAGGCCTTGTGCAGGGCTTCTACCAACCATATCTATAATGCCACATGAAAGTTTTTTTGTGGCTGGTGCACTAAATGAAGCCTAGTACCCATGGAAGTTTCCATAGCTCACATCTTAGACTTGATGATGGGCTATCTCCAAATGCTATTTGGAGGCAGGTAGCAGTCCTTTCTTCCATTTTTACCTGTGGAGCCAAGGACTCCCTTTCTCAACACACAGTGGTCCAATAGTTCCTCAGGGGTTCCACTAATCTTCAAACTCCTGTAGGTCACCGCTTTCCCACATGGAGCTTGACCAAGATCTTAAACTCCCTCACCCAGGGTCCTTTCGAGCCTTTGAGGGAGGCCAGTGTACGCTACTTGTCATATAAGGTGGCGTTCCTGTTAGCCATCACTTCTGCCAGGTGAATCTCTGAACTGGCAGCTCTGTCGATCAGGAAATATCTTTGCATCTTCCACTCTGACAGAGTGGTTATATGCCTGGACCCAACATTCATTCCCAAGGTAAACACATAGTTCCACAGGACTCAGGAACTGGTACTACGTAATTTCTGTCCCAAGCCTCACCATTCCTTGGAACATACTTGGCATATTTTGGATGGTGGCATGGATTACACAGGACTGTTTAGAGGAGGTCATCATTGGTGATCTGCACATGCGCCTAAGTACATGTGTGTGCATGAGCGAAACAAGCACACACACACACTCCTGTTGCGAACTGATAGTAAAGGTAAGTGGAACCCACCCTTGCTGCCAAGCCACTACCTGGTCTTCTCCCTTGCCATTTATCTGCCACTATAAGCTGGCCATTTATACCTTGGCTGAGGCAGCTTTTGGAAGGCAGGTGTTCCAGAAGGTCCACACAGAGCAGGAGACGTCAGACTGGACAGCGCCCCCCCCCCAATAAGACAGCCAGCTTTGGTATGTCCCATTTCTGGCTGCTGTGTCCACCTCTATAGAGAAGGGGTGTTGGTCTTACCTGACACACCCTTTCTCATGGCAGTGGAGACAGCAGCCAGTCCCACTTGGATTTGCATCCAGTCCTAGGCTTGGGGAGGTAGGAGATTTATTCACACCTCGACACTCCAATCTGCTTCAACACCTTCATCAAAAAGTTGGGAAAGCAGGAGGAAGAGGCATGGCTTAACAATTTGCAGACTCGGTCCTATCAACTGACAGATGGAGTTAACACATTCCTGGCTGCTGTTTTCGCTGCCACAAGAAATGGCATGTCAGGTAAGACCAACACCCCTTTTATTATTTATTTATGGGATTTAGCCTATAAATATCATGTGTCATGATCCACTATCACACCTCTCATTCCTCTCCTTGGAATATGGGAGTCATGAGAAATATGTTTCTTTCAGCTTCTTAGAGTTGGATGCTATTATTATAGCATTTTTATTCTATAGAGGCCAGTACTAGTTTGGACGAAGAAGTCCAAAACTGCTGGAATCTGTTTAATTTGATTGTTTAATAATGGAAACTCAAAAATACTTGGCTATTTTTCTTGCAATGCTTAATAGTATGTGTTAAAATTGTGGAAAAAGACCCAAAGAAACGTTCGGATTAATTGATTAATAGTTCTAGATCAAAGATTTAAGCTAATAAGATTAGTAGCTACTAAGAATTACAGTAGGTATTTAAGCTATTAAGAAATCTCACAAGACATAAGGCTTCTGTACACTTGGGGGGGAATGGGAAGATTGCAAACATGATAGTCAGCTTTGTTCTATGCTCATGATATATTTTGATTGGAGCATGCACAATTATGGATGATTTTTTTTTAACAATACAGTTGAAAAAACTGGTCATGACTTTTGCTTCCATAGGGAAATCAGTTAATGTTTTAATTACAGTTTCAAAATTGTGCTTATGTTAGTAGTATGACCATTGGTTTCTAATCATGTATAGGAACAAATAGTATAGGGGCTACTAAACTAAATTCAATTTATTGCATCTCTGTAATTGAGTATTTGTCGTGCTCACTATGAATGTGCTCATCGTGCCGAGACTGAGTTATGTTGATTCACAATGCTGTTTTGCTCTATGCCAGTAGTCTAAGTAACAAAAGCATGGGTAGGGGATGGGGAGAAGAAAAGGAATTTCAAAAGGTAGTTTTAGATGTCTTTTTAGTCATTTTAACCATCTTGGTTATTTTGATTACCTTAGTTATTTTATAATATTGTTGAGAGATTCTGCTCTTTATTTTGATTAAATACTTTTTTATGTTTTCTACCACCTACTACCTTCAAGATTTGAATAATTTATAAATGCCAGTTGTGTGCTTTCCATTCAAAAACACAAGGATGCAATGAGCCATCATTTGTAAGCTGGTGCTGTGACAACCAAAAACAGTTGGCCCTGGAATTAACAACAAAGCAAAGCCTTGAACAAGTGACAGGCTCTGGTTTCCCTTTGAAGTTCTGATGACCTGAATACAGAATTGCCCAGTTCAGCCAGGCATGACTGAGGAAATTACTGTTATTTTATCAATTATTTTTATTTTTACTATCATTTCTCACAAATTCATTATTTAAGGGGAATCACAATGCCATAAAGTTTTAGGCCCTTGTGAAAATGAAATACTTTTTTCTTCCATTTTATTCATGAGTTGCAGGTTTCGATCACTGAAACCCCTTGTAGATCGAAGAATGATAGACTCCAAATACTTTGTCCGCAAACCTTGTGAAGTATGGAATTGCACATTCAGCTGTATTAACTCTTAGGGAGGTATTTGATGCAATGACATTTCAACTCTTGTTTTATTATTATCTTATTCTTAATTAACATGGAATAGTGAAAATTTGAAGCTAGCAAAACAATTCATGTTTGAGGAGATACAGGTAGGTAGGTAGGTAGGTAGGTAGGTAGGTAGATTAGATAGATAGACAGATAGACAGACAGACAGATGGACAGAAAGACAGACAGATATTCTTGAATGAAGTCAAAGAAGAAATATCCCAGTTGTACTTATATAAGTTATATTATTGGAGTTACATTAATTAAGGCAAGAAAGCGTGGAAAAAAGGTTTGGTAGGGTTGAATCAAGGTAAAACTGCTGTTCAATCAAGCTTTATCAGACAATGTATATTTGGCTATAAATTAGAATCTTTTAACTGTGTTCAGTACATGGCCTTAATTAATCCTTTGGAGGGGAGATGTAAGGATGTGAGCAACTGATTTATATTATCCATAATTCTTTTGGCAGCTGAAGGCTTTGATGGTATTTTCTCTATTTATTGTAAAGTGGAAGCACTGTATTCTCCTTCTCCCCTGAGACATCAGCTAGGCTGGGTTGTCAATCCATATCTGACATCAGGACTGAGTCATCAAAG
>JANHFP010008451.1:7399-23040 GCA_032468135.1 Calamaria suluensis | reverse complement strand
GGGTCCTCCCCAGCCCTTGCATCCAGCAAGGAGCGGGTTACCCTAAACAGGGCGGCAGGGTGATTTTCTGCAGACGCAATAAGGGCAGTGATGTATATAGACCTCGCTGCCTCTATCACCACTAGGTAGGTCCCAATGTGGGATCTCACCCATGTCCAGTCGGACTCAGTGCGGCTAGTCCTCCAGACCCTCTCTAGATGTCTTTTCCGGCGCTTCATCTCCCTCAGCTCCTCCGTAAACCATGGAGCTGAACGGGATCCATGCCAGGTCAGAGGTCATAAAGACACAACTCGATCCAGAGCAGCAGCGGCCCTCTGATCCCAGGCTGCCACCAACTCCCTGGGCGAGCTGTGTGCCAGCGTCTCAGGACATGGCCCAAGCTCTGGCTGGAACCTCTCAGGGTCCTCTCAGGGTCCATCAGGCTCCTGGGGCGGAACCAATCTCTTGGTTCTGCCTCCCTGCGGTGGGGGGTAGCGGTATGTCTAGTCTAGTCTAAGGAGTGAATGATCTGACCATGACAGTGTGCCTTAAATCCACACTGCTGTACAAAAATGTATAACATTCCCATACCTTTTTCCCTATTATAGAAAAAAGAAAAAGTTTGTACTCAAAATCAATAAAATTTGTTGAAAAAAAAGAAGCAGCATGAAGTTGGAAATCATTCTATGATTCTATCTAATATCCTATCCTCCCTCCCTCCTTCACTCCCTTCCTTCCTAAATATTTTTAGCATTGGATGATAGATATACCTATAGAGACTTCAGGCCATATGTAAGTCCTGAAAAGTTTAGAAACTCGGGGCATAAATGGTCATTTTAAATATGACTAAGCATTAAATATATGATAATTGAATAATCTCTCTTTCCTTTTAATTTGTATATAAATATAATAAAGTAGAAATTAGCCATCTACGCAGTACCCATTTATCCGCTACACTTTGGACTGTTATTCCCAACATACAATTATAAAATATCCAGCGATGACCCTCAACCATAGTCATATATATACTGCATCTGGGAGATGGGAACTGTTTTTTATTTGAATAAATCTTAATTTTTGCTGATATGCTTTGGATTTTGTTGAAAATCTTCCTTGAGTAGTTAGATTTGTGAATACCATCGGACCTCTGACTGCTGGCTGGGTGAAAGAAATTATAAACAGCCATTTGTATGGGTTTTTAGGGTCCAGAAATACAGCAGTAGTTTGTTAGGCAGAATATCACTAGATGTGTCACTATCAGACACAGAAGGTTGCTTCTCTCCAAAATAATACATTTTAGCAACCATAATTATGCTATTTTTACATAGAATTCTCTTTAAAGGTCATGGAATTATTGTGATTTTTTTAAACTCCATAAATATCTAACAATAAATTATTATAGCTGATTGAATGTATAATGAGATTCATTGATGAATTATACACCAAATACACCTTATTTTTTTCTGTAGTGAGGGGAATAGGAATTTAATCTATAAAATATAGTCAAGGTTCAGAAAGTATAACTATTAGCAAAGAAAGTGCCTTAGGCTAAAACATGTGGTTGCTTAATGCAAAGTACAGATATAAATGAGAATGTGATGATGATGATGATGCTGGTGAGTTTGACAAAAGGAGCTTGTTTTTGATTCTATGGCTGTTATCTATTTTAAATAGTGAATGTTCTGTTAATCTCCATGAAGCATGGATATCATGTATCACTAATTTGATCAACTGGCAGTCAATGGTTGCCACAGTCAATGGTTGCCACAGGAATCTTTAGATTTAGTTACTGAAATTGAGTTTGCTTATCTATTAGCACTTTAAAATGTAATTTGCATAAATAAAGTATACTCCGGTTGTATTGCCAAATCTTGTATGGAACATTTAACAAATGCAAATTATCCCTGGGAGGGTTCAGTTACCAACTTTGGTAACAGTATTTACGAGAGGTTTCACTTTCCTCATTTTTTCTATTCTTAACTCTATTACATTATAATATCATACACATTCAGTGTCTTTTTTAAGTTCTTTTTATTTTAAGCAGTAACAATGCTTGATATTTACCAGTTTAGTATCACAATTTTCTACTTACATTACAGGTCATATAAGTTGACAGCTTTTAGTATTATTTTCTTTATAAAACAAGTATAATCCCTCCAGATGCTGTTGTAAATATGTAATACATTTCCTGAAATAGTACACTAATCATCTTTATCAAATATATGTAATAGTTCTGATTTAATTATTTCTTTAGTTATTGTTCTGTTTAGAACAAATTGAACAGATGCCAATTAATAGAACATGTGTTTATTTGAAACACCTTAACCCAACAACAGAGCGGACCCGCCAAAGGCTATGAGGCGAGCCAACTAACAAGAGCCTTGACAGCTCTTTTATACTCATGTCCAACGTTCTAAACAACCAATCAACTTGCTTGGAAGTTCCTGCCAACAGGGGGTGTTGCAACGACCAATCCGGAGAGCGTGATGTCATCAGTTCAGGCTCTGCCCGGATACAACACTCCTTCCCCCTGGATGGTGCAGGCGTAGTCTTTTAAGTAGGCTGGCGGTTTTCGGCTCCACCCAGACCTATGCAGTTCCTGAGGAGCTGTCGACAGGAGTGAAGGTGTGGCTGGAAGCTTCCTGCTTTCGGCAGGATATGACGCAGTCGGGCTCCGGGCCGAGCCTTCTTCGGGTAGGCCTGCATTGGGCGGAGGCGGAGGCGGAGGTGTGGATGGCGGAAAGGGGCCTGCTGAATAGAACTCATTGCTGAATAGTAATGTTGTCTTTGTTACATATTTCTGGAAGTTCCGTGGTCAGGTCCGACCCCTTTTCTGAAGAGCTTCATCGTCGGATTTGATTGATATGTCTGGTCCACTCGCGACCATCCAACACTTTAACCTTATATAGATAAGGTCCCAGAATAACCATTATTGTCCCTGGAATCCATTTAGGATTTCCCCATAAATTCCTGGCCCACACAAAATCACCCTCAGCGAAAACTCGAGCCCTACTGAGGATCTTGGGTGGTGTATCAGAGGAATAGTGTGGATGTAGCCGGTCCAGCTTAATGTGAAGCTTGCGACCCATTAACATCTCAGCGGGGCTTAATCGGGTAGCGGGGCACAGGGTGGAATGTTGTGATAGCAAATAAGTGGCCAACTTCCTTTTCCACCCCCCACCCCCCCAAGTCAAGTTTTCCTAACACCTCCTTCAAGGAACAGACCGCTCTCTCTGCCATTCCATTACTGGCTGGATGACCAGGAGCTACCAAAGTGTGCAGAATGCCTTGGCTGGCCAAAAAGGTTTGAAATAGGCCAGCAGTAAATTGTGGCCCATTTTCTGAAACCAGGCAGTCCAGAAAGCCGTGGGTGGCAAAAAGTTTCAAAAGGGCGTCGATGATAACTTCAGCATTGGTGGAAGACAGAAGGCTCACTTCTACCCATTTAGAGTAAGCGTCGACAACTATTAGGAAATTACACCCATGGAATGGGCCTGCTAGGTCAACATGTAACCGGGACCAGGGGGCTTTTGGAAAATCCCAACTGCGTATTGGAGCCCTGGGTGGGTGGGGGTTTGCATGAGTTGTCTGGCATTCGGTGCAATGCTCAATCCACTTGGTTATATCATCATCCATTCCCGGCCACCAAACGTAACCCCTTCTGAGACCTTTCATTCGGACAATGCCAGGGTGACCAGAATGGAGTGCCCTGAGAACCAGCTCCCTCAATGGCCTGGGGATGACTACCCTGGACCCCCATAACAACCCCGCAGTTTGGATAATTCATGTTGGCGGCTCCTGAAAGGTAGGAATTCGGAAGCGATAGGGTCTCCTGGCCAACCCCTCTTAACCCAGGAAAGGATTTGTTGTAAACAGGTGTCAGAAGCCATATGTCGAGTGACATCCGTGGCAGACACAGGCAAAATGTTATCTTCTAAGAAAAAAACTGTGGAGGTGGGAGTGGGGTCTGACACAGAGGTGGGCAACGGGCAACAACTAAGGGTATCAGCATGTCCCATACTTTCCCCTGGCCTGTATTCCAAGGAGTAATTATAATTGGCTAAGAAAACGGACCAACGGGTCATTCGAGGCGATAAAATGGCCGGGGTTTGTCGGGATCCCCCAATAATGCCGAATAACGGTTTGTGGTCAGTCACTATTTTCACAGGGTGCCCATAAATAAATTCATGAAATTTCTGTATGCCAGCTACGATGGCTACGGCTTCCCTATCTGTTTGACTGTAATTTCTTTCTGCGTGGGAGAGTGTGCGTGAAAAGTATGTGATAGGTGCCTCCCGCCTGCTGGAAATACATGACTAAGCATGACCCCCATCCCATAAGGAGATGCATCACAAGTGAGTAAAGGGGGTAAGGACGTATCATACTGTACCAAGACGGAGTCGGATGTAAGTGGAGCCTTCACGCCAGCAAACGAAGCTGCTTCAGCTGGACCCCATGACCAAGGAACACCATCAGTGAAAAGGTGGTGGAGAGGTTCTGCCACAGTCATTTTATGTGGCAGAAAGGAGTGATAGAAATTTAGGAGGCCGAGAAATGACTGGAGCTCCGCTTTATTATGGGGGATTGGGGCCAGCTGGATGGCTGCCATCTTAGCGGCAGTGGGATGGATA
Organism: Calamaria suluensis; assembly: GCA_032468135.1. Classification (NCBI taxonomy): domain Eukaryota; kingdom Metazoa; phylum Chordata; class Lepidosauria; order Squamata; family Calamariidae; genus Calamaria; species Calamaria suluensis. The sequence goes on along the minus strand of JANHFP010008451.1, from coordinate 18,430 downwards.
CCCAAGGAATCCAGGAGGAATCCCAAAAACTCTACTTGGGGTACCCCCAGAACACACTTATCTCTTTGCAATCGAAAACCCACCTGGTGGAAACGCTTTAGAATGAGGTGCAGTCGCTCAATGAGTTGAGTTTTGGAGTGGGCAGCCACGACCACATCATCAAAATACACCAAGACGCCCTCTATACCATGAAGTACACGCTCCATTATAGCTTGGAAAATGCCAGGGGCCACGGAAACTCCGAATTGAAGGCGGCAGCAGCGAAAAGCGCCCCAATGAGTGAGTATCGTTTCTGCGTCAGCAGTAGCCTTGTCAACGGGGAACTGCTGATAGGCCTGTTGTAAATCTAATTTTGCGTATGTGGTAGCCGGGCCCAGGCTATGTAGAAGATGATGGACCACAGGCACCGGGTACAGATTGGATTGCAAGGCCCTGTTCAAAGTGCATTTATAGTCAGTGCACACGCTCACCGACCCATCTGGCTTCACTGGCAGCACGATGGGGTTTCCCATCAAGCGTGGTTGACTGGCTCCAAAACACCCTGCTTCAGCAGTTTGTCTAGTTTGCGGTCCACCTTTTCTTTAAGCGCAAAAGGCACACATCACACTTTTAAGCACACGGGCGCCATCTGCGGGTCCAAATTTAGAGAAACAGGCAATCCCATATAGCAACCTAGCCCTGGGCTAAAAATGTCAGAGAATTCAACGAACAAATCTGGAATGCCCTGTCCAAGGACGGAGTGAACCCCTGCACACTCAATCCAAGGGCGTCGAACCAAGAGAGACCAAGCACAAGAAGTGCCTATACAACAAGAAGTCCAGCAGGATCAAGTCCAACAAGATTAACAAGGTCAACAAGGAGTTCAAGAATTAGTAGATCAAAAGGGACAACAGATGATTGAAGATACCAGTTCAGAAGTAGTTGGAGGAGCCAGACCAAAAGATGGAGCAAGTCGAGCTCGGACTTGGCTTCAGGAGCTTCTAAAAGAACGTAATGTCAACTAAAGTGTGGACATGGAATGTAAACGGATTAAATTCACCAAATAAGAGAAGGAAGATTTTTCACTATCTGAAGCAATTTAAGAATGATATAACTTGTTTACAGGAAACACATATAAGAGAAAAAGATGAAAAACATTTAATTAATACAAGATTAGGTTCACATTTCATCGCCTCATCGCAAGAAAAGAAAAATGGAATAGTGATTTATGTTAGAAAAGACTGGAGAACAAAATTAATAGAGACAGATCAACAAGGAAGATTTTTAGCGGTTGAAATTTTATTACAAGGAGAAAAAACATTAGTAGTTGGAATTTATGCTCCTAATCAACAACAAGAAAAATTTTATAAATTGTTACATAACAAGTTAGTGCAATGGAATTACAAATCTTATATTATTTTGGGAGATATGAATGGAGTAATAGATATGGAACGCTGTTACCTTCCCACCAAAGGTGATCCCTATTTTTTTCTACTTGCATTTTTTACGTGCTTTCAAAACTTCTAGCTTGGCAGAAGCTGGGACAAGTAACAGGAGCTCACCCTGTTATGTGGCACTAGGGATTCAAACCGCTGAACTGCCGATCTTCTGATCGACAAGTTTAGCTGCCTTACCTGCTGAGCCACTACATCCCCACTATGCTATGCTACACCTAGGCTAAAGAATGCATTAAGTGACAGCCATCTGCATATTGCCTTTCTCGGTTAGACTTTTGCTAAGGAAAAGCTCAGGGTGTCGGGATCCCCGAGCCCGACATGGGAACAGCTCGGATTCGTGGCTTACCACATCATGGTGACGTTCTGATCTATAGCAGAGGACAACGCACCTGCCGGGGGTGGGGCCTGGGTGATGGGTTGATTAGATGGGTGCTGGTGCTGGTAGTCGTTCCGTGGAGGGTAATCATGGTTTAGATCTGCGTCGCGTGCTGTTGTAATTACCTCGACCACTATGGAGGCAGTGACGTGTTCGTGGAGGATTGGTGGTCGGTAATAACCCGGATGTATAAAGCGACGGCCCTGCTGGCCACCGCCAGTGCTGTCCTTCCCTCGAGAGATGAAGTCACTCTGTCCATTACTGATTAAACCACCTTGATATCTACGACGTGTTGTGGTTTCTTTGTGTGGACTAAAGAGGAGCCAGCATAAAGACAGCACACTCCCTCTTGATCGACGGAGCTGCCCCTATCCCGAAGCGGCCGTGTCGCGCGCCATGTCAGAGGGCATGGATATGGGGGAACTGGTTGCTGCACTAGATGCCTCGGCGGAGGAGCGGCCGGCCGGCGAGGAGACTGAGGACTCGGAGGAGTTGTTGGCGGGCCTCCAGGTAGCTCCGCCGCCAGCGGTTCAATCGGCGCAGCCGTGCGCTGTCACGGAGGGCTCCAGGGCGACCAGGGCTCCGCACCGCCGAACACAACAGGAGTGTCGGGTCATGATGACGTCACTGGACGCTGGGAAGGTAACAACGAGAAAGGCGAGGCAGTGGAAAAAGGATGGTCCTGCTGTGTCGCCGATACCAGAGGCTGACGAGAAGACTGAAGGAAGGGGGCCACGGCAGTCGGGCTCCTGGTGGCATGGCTCCACGTTGGGTCTGCCAGGCTCCAGTCGCCCTGTCTCACTGCAGTTTGCTCCACCAATACGGCATTGGCATGCGGGGATGGAGGACGACAAGCCGTCTGCGCGAACCCCTGCAGCCCGCCGGTCTACCTGGGAGGGTTTACAGGACATGTTCAGAGCAGTGAAGGAGGAGTCAGTTCACCGGTCACCTGAGAGTTGGCCACGAAGATCTGGTAGTAAGAGGGACGGAGTAGGAAGAGAGACGGCCAGTAAGAGAGACGGATCGGGGAGACGGAGTGAGGGGGGGAGCTCGGCGTTTACCCCTTTCTCCTATCCTTCTTTCCTGGCTCTTAGGGTGAGGGGTGAGGGGGACGTGGAGGGGCCACCCCCTCCGGTGTGGGCCGCGGGGATCGCATCGAGATAGTGACTGTGGAATCGGGTTGATTCCTGGAGCAACTCTCCCTAAAGCGAGAATGTATGCCATGAGGCAACCCGAGTTACGAGAACTATGAACCTACATTGATCATAATCTCAAACGTGGTTTTATCCAACCTAGTAGATCCCATATGGCGGCTCCCATAATGTTTAGGGAAAAAAAGGATGGGGGTCTAAGACTATGTGTGGACTTTAGAGGGCTAAACGCCGTTAGTGTAGGGGATGCCTATCCTTTACCATTATTTAATTTCTACGTTGGCCACTGGTAAGGTGTTCTCTAAATTAGATTTAAGAGAGGCATACCATCGGATCAGGATAAGGCCCCAAGATGAGTGGAAAACCACGTTTGTGTGTCCACTTGGAAGCTATTCATATCGGGTGATGCCTTTTGGGCTACAGGGAGCCCCTGCTATATTTATGCGTTTCATCAACGAAGTCCTTCATCCATACCTATATCAAGGCATCCTCGTCTATCTGGACGATATTCTCATTTACTCAAAGAACATGGATGAACATATAAGTTTGGTGCGGAAAGTTTTAAAAGCGCTATTGGATGTGAAATTGTATGTAAAGTTGAGTAAGTGTGAATTTCATAAGAAGACCTTGGATTATCTCGGTTATCGAGTTTCGAGTGATGGAATACAAATGGACCCCCAGAAGGTGGTTGCGGTAATGGACTGGCAGGAACCTAGAACCAGGTGCCAATTACAAAGCTTTTTAGGGTTCGCCAACTTTTACCGCCAGTTTATACCACAATTTACAAAAATTGCCTTTCCTGTAACCAATTTACTTTGGATGAATGGATTAAAGGGACGTCCTGCTCAATGGTTATTATGGACTAACGAATGTCAGGAGGCGTTCGAGATGTTGAAACAGCTATTCTCCACAGAACCCATACTTCTGCATCCCAGGCCAGACTGTATGTTTATTATACAAGTTGATGCCAGCGATGTAGCTGTAGGGGCTGTCTTATTACAACAAGGGGGGTCAGGGGTGTTGCATCCCTGTGCCTACACATCAAAGAAGTTTTCACCTGCTTAAAGGAATTCGGCCATATGGGAGAAGGAGGTGTATGCGATTAAGTGGGCCCTGTCAACGTGGTGTCATTTATTGGAGGGAGCAATGGCTCCTTTTGAGGTCTGGACGGACCACAAGAATTTAATTGCTTTGCAAGCATTACGTCGTCTCTCTCCTAAACAAATCCGCTGGGCGCATTTCTTTAGCAGATTCAATTTTACTTTAAAACATGTGCCTGGAGGGCGAAACTTCCTGGCCGATGCCTTGTCCCGGAAACCAGAATATGAAAGCCAGCGAGAGGATCGAATCCAGCCATTGATTGTTAACCATCAGGCTTTGCGAACTGAAGATCAGGGATTATTAGATCGCCTCAAACGGGATACACCGGATGATAAATGGCTCAAAGAAACGCCCTATATAATAACATGGGATAATGGACTAGCCTGGATAAATAATCGCATATATGTCCCAAAATCTTTAAGATCCGAGGTAATTTGCAAAAGGTCATGGAAACATGGTGGGCGGTCATTTTGGGGCAATCAAGACTATTCATCTTTTGAGGTGACAGTTCTGGTGGCCGGGCCTGCAGAAGGAGGTTAAGCGGTACATATCCACATGTGAGAAGTGTATCATGAGTAAGCCCAAAACCGGCAAACACTGGGGTCTATTGCAGCCAGTAGCTCGACCTACCTATCCATGGGAAGAGATTTCCATGGATTTCATAGTGGATCTTCCAGATAGTAATGGGTATAATGTTATCTGGACGGTGGTTGATTTATTCTCTCGTCAGGCCCATTTTATTCCTTGTAAGAGGCAACCGTTGGCTATTAAACTCGTACCCTTATTTGTAAATAACATTTACCGGTTACATGGCTTACCGAAAAGGATTGTATTGGATCGTGGGGTACAGTTCACTGCTTTGTTTTGGAGGTCTTTTTAAAGGCTGCGGGTACTACCCAAGGGTTAAGTACCGCCTATCACCCAAATACAAATGGTATTGCCGAGAGAGCCAATGCTATGGTTGAGAGGTATCTTAGAACGTATATTTCCTACCAACAGGACAATTGGTCCTCTCTACTTGCTTTCGTTGAGTTTGCGTATAACAATTCAGTACACAAAAGTGTAGGCCTGTCTCCTTTTAAAGTGGTATCTGGTCGAGACTTCATCACTTTTCCCGACATGGAGGCTTTGTCTGCAGAGTATGCCCTATCTCAAAACAACTGGGTAGACTCTATCAGAGATACATGGCCAATGGTACAACAAGCAATTGTAGAAATCTTTTGAGGAGTGTGAAAAATATGAGGATACAAGGCGGGTAGCCGGGCCTGAGTTCGGGGTAGGAGATATAGTGTATCTTTCAACCAAGTACATAAATCTAAAACAGTCCTGTAGCAAATTGGGTCCAAAATATATTGGGCCCTTTGTAGTGAATAAAGTGATAAACCCAGTGGTCGTACGATTAACCTTACCTAAGAAATTGAGGCGTATCCATCCGGTGTTCCATGTATCATTGTTAAAACGGGTTGATCCATGTGTGTCGAATAAATATCCCCGTCCAGGTCCTATTGCAGAGAATGAGTACCTTGTCGAATCTATTTTAGATTCTAAGATATCTCGTCGGGCCCTTTGGTACCTGGTGAAGTGGAAGGGGTACCCAGTAAGTGAAGCATCTTGGGTAAAGGCTACTAATATGAACGCAGATAGATTGATTGCCCAATACCATCAAATGTACCTTTGAAACCAAGGAAATAATGTTATTACATGTTTTGTGTTTCTTTAATCATAGGATACCCATTGGTAAGGGGAGCGGTATGTCGGGATCCCCGAGCCCGACATGGGGACAGCTCGGATTCGTGGCTTACCACATCATGGCGACGTTCTGATCTATAGCAGAGGACAACGCACCTGCCGGGGGTGGGGCCTGGGTGATGGGTTGATTACAAGGGTGCTGGTGATGGTAGTCGTTCCGTGGAGGGTAATCACGGTTTAGATCTGCGTCGGGTGTATTTGCTGTTGTAATTACCTCGACCGCTATGGAGGCAGTGACGTGTTCATGGAGGATTGGTGGTTGGTAATAACCCAGATGTATAAAGCGACGGCCCTGCTGGCCCCCGCCAGTGCTGTCTTTCCCTCGAGAGCTGAAGTCACTCTGTCCATTACTGATTAAACCACCTTGATCTCTACGACATGTTGTGGTTTCTTTGTGTGGACTAAAGAGGAGCCAGCACAGGGTTTCTCCTGCCAATTGTATTCAACTCTAAGAGGTGATGCTCACCCCCAATTCACAGTTGAAGAGCCAGTACAAGTAGTTCTCGACTTACAACAGTTCATTTAGTGACCACTCAAACTTACGACAGCACTGAAAAATGGGACATGAATGCTTTCCACTGTTGTGACCTTTGCAGCATCATGTGATCAAATTCAACTGGTTCACATTTATGACTGTTGTAATGTCCCAGGGTTACGTGATCCCCTTTTGCGACCTTCTGACAAGCAAACTCAATGGGGAAACCAGATTCACTTAACAACCAGGTTACTAACTTATCAACTGCAGTGATTCACTTAACCATGTTGGCAAGAAAGGTTATAAAATGGGGCAAAATTCACATAACAAATCTCACTTAATAACAATTTGGGCTCAGTTGCAATCGTAAGTTGAAGACTACCTGTTTTGTCCAAAGAGGCTTCTGTGGTCATGTGGCCGGCATGACTATAAGCTGAAGATGCATGGAAAACTGTTACCTTCCCACCAAAGTGCTAGACAATTGACTAAAAAAAAAACTCATTTGAACATTTCAGGGAGAAATTTGAAAAGTACCCACATGGAGATGAATCATAACTCACATGGCAAGTATGTATGCATTCAGAAGAATAGCATGTTCACTCGGAAATATTAGTAAGTGAATATATAACAATTAAGAGAGTGAAAACAGACTCACCCCACCTATATTATTTCTGAAAAAGGGAGGTGATGAACAGCAAACTGAATAGTTAATGCCCAAGTGACCGAGATGCATGGATTTTGATGGCTCTATCACCACCTACAACTACCTTTATCATAAATACATATTCATTACTGGTAAAAAGATCTGGTTAATCAACTACATGAATAGTTCTGGATCGAGGTTTCCTGGTCTGGTGTTCCCAGGACATATTGGTAGCACATGAGTTGCTCACTGAGATTTGTAAACCTGGCAACATATCATTATCGCATTGCCCCAGTACCAAAAGTCTGTATGTCACTGCAGATAGCCACACAGATGACACATGCATCTTTATGACTCTTGGTCTCTTTGCATGCAAAATCATTTTTGTGGTGCTCTCTGTGTTTTGTGTCAAGACCCCTACTTGACATCATGGGGGTTGGGGCACTTACCTGAGGTGAAGAGTCGGGTGAGGGCACTTTGGTGGTGGGTTCTTAGTGTTGCGTCAGTGTAATTATGATTCATTGTCTGGAATCCATGTTACTGAGTAAATATGGTTAGTTATAATAATTGGTAGGTTTGTAAATAGTAAATAGTGATTGGGTCCCTGGGAGACCTTTGCTCCTGATTGGTTGCTGCAGTTTAACCAATGATGGTGATTGGATGATTCCTCGGAGACGACCAGGGCCGAAGATTGGCTGAAGCTGAATTGAAGCATGTATTTAAGTTGTGGGGTTAGGTGGGATGTTAGAGTTGGCTTAAAACAGTTTCTGTTGTCAGTTTTACTCTCGGGTTCCAGTACAATAAACTTTACTTATCACCAAAAAGAGCTGTGGTAATTTTGACTGGCCTGGAGTCCTGACAGTTTGGTTCTTTGCTTGCAGACATTTCATTACCCACTAGATAATGCCATCTGTGCAAATGCAAGTGCGGGATTTGCTCCTTGTTTATATACAGCAGTTGGTCCTGACAGTTTCACCCAGCTGTCATCACATTTAGCTCTTTTCTCCAACCCTCCCTGTCCAGCCACTCTTGTAGCATTTCACATCATTGACCTTTGAACAGGGAAACGGCAAACTGACAACCCAAGTGGAGCAAGAATGAGCTGCTTTCAAAATTAATTTTAGACATGTTACAAGCTAATTCAGAAGATAAATGGACTTGTTGAAACTCTCAGAGGAGGAATAGAACAGAAATTATGGATTGTGTTAGATCCTGCCTTTCAACATAAAGCTCTCATAGGTATTGTTCCCTCCTCTTCATGTGTTCCACCCCTACAATCTCATGAAGTCAGTTGAGTTGAGAAAGAAGGACTGGCCCAAAGTCATCCACTGAAAATCCACCCCTGAAGATAGAGTGGAATTTGGCTCTCCAGTACAACATCTTCACCCCAGGACCAACCTGGCTTTTGGGCTGAGAGAAAGGGTGAAAGTCCTCCAGGCAGCTCCATGACATGCTCTTAGTCCAAAACCTGTACATGCAGGTTCTCTGTGAGGAACATCTCCATAGCTACAATACTGTGTACTTCCAAAATGCAAGACTTGGTCCACACAGAATGTCAATCAAAGGGGGAAACCAGATTTGTTTAATGACCGTGTGTCATTAAGTGCAGTTGTCACTTAACAACTGCAGTGATTTGTTTAAGAACCGTGGCAGAAATAAGTCTTAAAATCAGATGCCCTACTTTACAACATAAATTCTGGTCTCAATTGTGGTCACAAGTCAAGGACTACTTGTAGTTCAAAAATGTCAAAATTTCAAGAAGAAAAATATGGGTGATATCATTAAGAGTAAAATCATAATTTCTCTAAAACTCTGGTTTTATGAGATTTAAAGAATTATTGGCCAATGCAAATCAAACATCTTACTAGAATTGCTCGAAAAGCAGTCACTACAAAGCAAAAGAATATGGATGCCAAAAAGATTTTGTTGTTCCTTTGGGCATGAAAATATATCACAGTTAAAGTTGCTTCAACTGACCCTTTAATTTAATTAGAGCTTTTTTGTTGCCAGTTTTCTTCTCCCTGCATCATTCATGATTCAAAACATCAGGTTCTCCTACCCCACAAAGGTGCTTAAATCTTATTTATGACCTGACAATTGTTTCAGCGACTGTTAAGGAGGCCATTTGAACCCTGCCATCTGATGCTTTAAAATGCAACGCTCTTCCCTCCTTTAGCAGGGGAGGCAATTTATTCGGCTTTTTTTTTAATTGAATGGTCAAAGCTCAGGACCACTTAAGAGCAGCTGCCCCATGATCCCACAAATAATATGTTAATGCACTGGATAGTGCATCATACTTTGTGTGTCTTTAAGACAGAAGTAAATGTAACCTGTAATCATGTTAATTATAGGGGAGATATGTTTATAATCAGAGAAGCAAGATCGTTGCTTTGGGCTGGCTTTGAATGCAGAGTTATTTTTGTGTGGCCTTCTATGCCTATGCCAGCCCCATACATCTAGCCACACCCCTCTTGGCTATGCCAGCTTGTCTTTCTGACATCTTGCCATTACAGTACGTATGTTTGATACTATGTTTGTATTAAGTAATGTGTGGGGGTTTATGTAACCAAGGTTTATCTATGTGCATGATGTAAGATACTTTGTATGTCTAAGTTTGTCACTATAAGTTATTGTGTTTAATATAAGTTTACAGTTTTTGTCTACAATTGTGTCATGTCTTTACTTAAGCCACTATACTTGGTTACATCTCCTAACAGAGATTTGCAACTTCATGCTCTGCACTAGCAGTCTTTTAACAGGGGTTTGCTAACTCATCCGTTTCGCATGCAACTCCAATTGGGGTTTGCATTATCTCAGCATTAACATAATACTCCCATTGAGGCTTTGCAGACTTCAAAATGGAGATTGCACACTATATACCAGGAAAGCAAAATAAGATCTCGACTTCAACATGACAGGTTGGCATGCTCTGTCTGTGGCCAGTTACCTTCCCCTGGGAGACAAGAGGTGCAGGCATGAACATTGGAGCACAGGTTTGCATTTCAAATTAGAAAGCCAACTTTCATTTCCCGATTACCATTGCAAATCTTGAGAACAATGATACAGTGTAAATCAGGGGTCATTGGGGGGGTCTTGATTGTTTTATTGCAGGTGTTTTAGGATCCAATCTGCATTAGTTACTAGGACCAGAGGTCCAGTCTTCTGAGCTTTCAGACTGACACTGAAGTCCACCGACTGGGAACTTCTCTCACACCTGAAAAGCGAGAATATTCTCACATTCTAAGTGCAGAGGTTCCCAAACTTGGCAGTTTTAAGACTTGTGGACTTCAACTCCCAGAATTCTTCAGCCAGCTATGGTGGCTGGAGATGTCTGGGAGTTGAAGTCCACAAGTCTTAAAGCTGTTGAGTTTGGGAACCTCTGTTCTACTGAGAGAGAAGTTACCTGACGATGGACTCCAGCACAAGTCCAAAAGCTCAAAAGACTAAACCTCTGGTCCCAGTGACTGACCACACTGGTTCCTCCAACATTATCCTGGGACACAGTGGTGGGTTTAAAAAATCTTTACTACCGGTTCTGTGGGCGTGGCTTGGTGGGCGTGGCAGGCAAAGGATACTGTAAAATCTCAGTTTACTCCCAATCAGCTGGGAGTCAGGAGGCAGAAAATAGATGGGGGTGGGTCAGACAGAGGTGGAATTTACTGGTTCTCTGAACTACTCAAAATTTCTGCTACCAGTTCTCCAGAACTGGTTAGAACCTGCTGAAACCCACCTCTGCTGGGACACATATATTTGCCTTCATTTGTGAAATGTTTCATTACCCATTAGGGCCTGCTGCTGGTGTTACCTAGTTTGGGTAATGAATGAGTAGCAAGGACCCCTTGTTTCAACCATGAGCTACAAATATTCTCCTTTATTGGCAGTGTAGATCCTTCCACATTTCTATCATGAAACCTGGGGCATTTCCTGAGGATTCACTATCTCCTACCAAGTGCGTATAGTCAAGGCTAGTTTTTCCAGTTGCAATGTATGGCTGTGAAAGTTGGACAAAAAGAAAGGGTGAGTGCCAAAGAATTGAGGCCTTTGAACTTTGGTGCTGGAGAAGACTCCTGCGAGTCCCTTGGACTGCAAGGCAATCCAAC